>NQII01003262.1:0-135695 GCA_002778355.1 Clitarchus hookeri | reverse complement strand
CGATAAATTAACAATTACGTTAAAACTTTAGAACTATTTCCTCTCTTTGTGCTGGCAACCTAACGGCATAACTGTATCCGCGCTCGCCGCTGTTTGTAATGTTATATGCATGTAGCTAACGGCTAGGGTGTTTTTTCAAAGGTTGATTTTCAAAAGTTTCTTCCAGTTGTGAACCGACTATAGGTCAAGACAATAAATTAACGTCAGACGTATTAACTGGATACTATGAATTATTACTTAGAGTACACAAGTAAACGTACAAATGAAATTAAAATATAACATTTTAGAAATTGATTAATTAAACATTTACCATTATAAAAATTTTGTAACATACATTATAACTGTCTTCACGCAAATAACTGTGAACAAGGCACAAACAAATACGATGAATGGAAATCTGATTGTAAAAATACTCATATTTCTATCAATAATTTTTACTGAAAACAAAATAAAAATCGTAATGCTGCCATTTAATATGAAAATGTATAGAACTAAAACTAATAATAAACTAAACCAAATCAGGAAAAAATTAATTAATATGGTAACGGAATTAAATTAATTTAAATTTCTCCTTTGGACCTAATATTTTCCTTATTTTCCAAGTTCACTATGCTTTTTTTTTTAGTCCGAAATTTGAAACAATTGTAGTTTTGAGTTTACGTAAATTAGAAAGTCCGTGAAATTTTTTAATGACGGTGGCTAATACGAATATACAAAGGAAAACTAAAACATTCAGGCGGGCTTTAAAAAAAATTTCCCAGTAGAAGTTTCCAAAAATTTCACGCAGTTTATGTCGCATGAAAAATACTTATCAAGATTTTAGGGGGGTAATCTGGCAAACCTTAGTGAGTGATACAGCGATTACCGTAAACGTCGTCAACTTCATTGAGGTCGGTAGAAAGTTGCTTTCTATCACTCAAAATACACATATCTTCCTGCGTTTCGGGATTTTCTTGCCACCCCAAACTAAGGACAGCTCTAACTTCAACTTGAAGTAATACATAATATTCAAATTTGGTTCAGTTCAAAATAACATTTTTAATCATTGCCACAAGCAATGTCGGATTAGAATGGCTGCGAGTCCAAGAAACTTATATTCTTTTCTTTAAAAAAATCAGGACACGGAAATTACCATTTTGTATATCGCAGATAAGAATTGTACTAAAGTCGATAAAATCTGATAACGGCTCATTCGTAATGTGGTTGTAATAGACCGCCAAAGCACAAAAACAAAATAATAATGTATTCCTGGAAATACTCAGGATACACATGGAAACTGCATATATGTCACAGAACGTAGGCTCATGATTATTTAACAAACTAAGAATACATTACTTAATTTTAAAAAAATTTAAATAACTACAACAAAATATAAGGAAGGTAATCCTAAATAAAAAATGCTAATAAACCTAGGAGGGTGTAAACCAAAAATATCTGTATGGGAAAATATATGAAAAAAACATTTAACGTTAATATAAAATAAATATAACTAACTATTTATAGCGGGTTGTAGGATAGTGATCCTCTTAATTCCTAGCAGATAGTTTAAGAATTCCATCTCCATGCTATTCACGATAAAGTGAGCACTTTTGAAAGAACTCTCACTTTAATAATTGCCCGTATATGCTTAATTTCAGCCCTAGATCTTAACTTCCGAGTGAGGTGAAATATACTCACTATGTTTATTACTCACAGGGACATACTTATTTTAAATAATTGGTGAAAAGATAAAAAACCGGCTGAAAGAATAAAGTAACTAGGGTCTCAAAAGTGCTCACTTTACTGTGAATATCATATAACTGTTGTATTTGTATTTCAGAACAAACGTCACCTGAGTTGAAAATTTAATATTTTAGATAAGAGGACGGGTTACATAAATATACACCAAAGTTATTAATAAAAGTTAAGAGTGTTTTGGAATCAGTTAAATTAATTCTGAAAAACGGTAATCTTAGAAAATATTTTCAGTTTACTAAAAACCTCTTCAACTCTTTATTAAATGACGAATTCGCACTTTTTATTGCGGTGTTAGACACCGTGCTCAAGGAATGCACTATCCCGCCGAAACGTTTACTTATAAAGAAGGCTGAAACTGTTATAAGGTTTTCGTTTCTTGATTTTTACATATAAATTCCCAGAAACCAGAGAACTTAAATTATTAACGTATTCAATGTTAATTTATGTACTGATTAAAAGTATTTGAAGGAACGTTTAGAATTGTGTAACTGATGTATAACATTTTCACTTGGAAATATTTTTGAGTGTGTTTTACGACCCCTGAAATCATGCAATATGAAACCGGCACCGAACACAAGGTAAAATCATACTCATGTTAAAATTAGAAATTATTTAATTCCTTCATAATATACGTACTTCTTTCAAAAACTGTGGTAGCATTCCGAAAAAAATGCTTGAATTGATACGTCACCGTCAGTACTGTCGCTCGTGAAGTTACGCAACCATTGACACGAGTTTTAGTAAAGCGATACGTATAACGGATCGCAGAACACGCTGTCGATACTCGAACAGTGTTCGAGACACCAGAAGGAGGGGCGAGGAAGAAAGGGGGAACAGCAAGATGTATAGTGTGATATAACAAACCCGTCTCGTATCCCTCGCGACGCAGGCGTGGGTTACAGTCTGCTATAATCGGTCCATTTATTCACAGGGCGCATAGCCATTTCACAATATTGCACGCCATTTTAAATATTGCATTCGCCGAGCTACATCAGTTCCAGGCTGCTGGCTTAGATCAAAGGCGTAAAAAGTTGACAAATATAAAAAAAAAGGAACGGAATAAAAGTTTTGATGGTCTTTCAGATATACGTTGTTCGTGCCACAATCAGATAATTTTTTTTTAGATGAAAACCACAAAACATTTATTCTTGTATTGTAAAACATAAATAATAATATAAACAAGCGTTGTTGAATAACTGTGAATTTGTTTCCAGCTGATGCCATTAAAATTGTCATTGTTTGAACGGATTATAATCACAGAATTATTTATGAATGAAGTAGTAATTTCATATATGTTATGTTTATTCTGCCAAAACTGTCCAGTTTACACATCCAAAATTATAAGCTGGATGTTAAAAAACTAATGTAACTCCTGAAGATTTTTTAAAAAGAGGTACGTGGTTTGGGGTTATGTGTCCTACTGTGTATCTGCACACTCCTAACCGAAAACTAATACAGTAACGAAAATATATTGACTTAACTTGATTCAGTCTAACACATCTCTTGGAGTAACTTCTCCCAATATAAGATGTTTTATTTGCTCGTGTGTCCCGTATAAATGTTATTTTAGAAAAAAACATTTCATTAATATCGAATGAAGTCATCGTTATAGTCGTAAAACACTTTGTAAATGTAATATAGAATTCCAATTTTTTGTACAAATTATAAGACTCAATAAAGTTTTGTCACCAAATATTATTTACCAATGCAAAAACCTAAAAGGGTAAGTATTCAAAAGTATTATATACGATTAACGAGAAGCGCAAATAAAAGAGCAATACGGATAATTTGGAACATACTGTGTGTAAAAATTAGAATAGCTAGAGCGGGTTTCTTTTGTAAAACCAAAGCGAAATTAATTTACTTTTCGCAAACACAAGTAAACAGTGACAGGATTGGTGAGTTGTGGTGTACCAATCAAAGCATTTTTTTAAAGCGAAACTGCGCGTAAGAAAACAGTTACCATCTAAGTTGGCTAACGAGCTAGACTTAATAATGTCAAGGAAAACAGATATATTTGGAAGTAAATACGGTAAAAACTAGATTTATTTTGGAGCAGCATTAAAACGTTCTCGAAAGTGAGGAAATTCATTCAGAGGCCAATATTAGTATCTCAGCCAGACTTTTAACTTGCGTCATCAGCCAACGAATTTGTGGAATGTTTTCCTCACTCGGCGACTAACTTGAAGTTACAGAGAATTCTAAGAGGGATTAACGAGAGATGAACTTCTGACTGAAATTTAGTTAGTGAGCTTGTACAATCATAGATACGCAAATCCACGGGATTGGAAACATCAAGTAGTTCGTATCGCTGCTCTTTAGCTACGGAACTTGAAATATCCAGAGTTGCAGAGGAATTACGGGCAATTATAGGAACTGCTAGTAAACCTTAAATAAATTCAAAATGGAAGATTTTACGAAAGTAATTCTATTGATATGGCAAAAAAACTTAACGAATTTGTCATCACTGGAGTCACCAACGCACTATCTCTCAAGCACATTCCGTAAAAAATTTGGTTGGCATAAATAACATTAAATATAACAGTTTATATTATAAAACAGAGTTACATACAGTTTTACGCACAAAAAAATTTAGCTAGTTTGAGAAAAAAATAAAACCAAAGGATTTATCTACGTCTTCTTGATGCTCTTACTTGAGAAGAGTTGGATTCATTACCCGTATAAGCTTCATACAATATCACGTTTTAAATCTCTATGTATAAAATTAAATGTACAGACTGAGTTATTGAATAACTGAATCTCTTACTTATCAAAGCACAGCCCAGACCGCTGGACGAAAATGCCTAACAATTGTGCGAAGTCTTCCCATTAGGGTACAGGCACTCACTAAGAAAGGATTTTTCGAAATTCAAACCATAAGAGGGCGAAAAGGGATTTAAATGTGTTTTCTAGGACTCCTCAATAGCTCACTTACCTTAAGAGACATCGTTGTGCAGTTTGGCGACCGCGGGACTATACTTTCATACCAGTTAAATATTTCACTAAAAGTAAATAAAGTTGACTGGAGAAGACTTTAGTGTGTGCAGCTTGTGCAGCTGAGACAAAAGAAGCTCTAGATGCAGACCGGAGTTTCTCGGAGCGGCAAGCAGAAAGTTCCCGCCCTGCATTCCTTCGCAATTAAAACCGGGCGGCGTCAGGCTTTAGGGGAAGTTGAAGTCCGAGGGTACCCGGGGCCGGCGCTGGAAGAGCGAAAGCCCGACGAGACGCAGATGGAGAGCCACGGGGCGCGAGGGAGAGGAAGGATTGGCGCTGCACTTGCTCAGCACAGTTGAAATACGTTTCCGGGGTTAGTGCGCGTACGTGAGCCGCCCGCTTGATGCGGAGGGCCGCTGCTTCGGCCCGCCGCCATTACTGTCTTCAGACGAGATCCTTCGCCGAGGAATTCCGTGCCCCGCCTGTGGACGCGCGGGTGTGGAGGGGTAGACGCGATCGGAATACGTCATACCGATATCTCCATCGGTCACGTTGTCCCCCTCGTTAGGCAATGCGACCATGACAGCACCGGCGAGAAAATGTTTAAAAAAATACGCATTTTTTTTTTGGCCGTTTAATGCTTTCGCTTTTATGCAGAAGTACTGGCCGGCGTTGCATTACATACTTATCAAAAACTGAATGTAAAAATTTAAATCATAATCATGGATGAACTCTGAATTTGAACCAATAAAATCAAAGTCTAAATACAATGCTTTGGCGACTTAGGAAAGAATTTTACTGATGAGAAATTACTTTCAATTTAATGAGAATATGGGTTGTAAGTAACGTAGCCTGTGACAACTAGACAGTAAATTAAACTTTTCTAAGGAATATTAGTTTTAATTATAAATATTCGAGTAAGTGTCTTATGAAAGTCTTCTCCGATAATAATATGTATTTGGCCTGCAGCTGGCAATAAGTTAAAAACGGAAGAATAATTTTGATTTTAAATAAATTTATAAGGTTACTTTTAGCATGGGATGACAGTGTTGAAAATTAGCTGTGATGGAATAACTCCATAAATGTACACTGAACCGACATTAATTTCCAAGGAGAATTCAAGAATTTTTTTTGCAAGTTATTGACAATAAATCAAAATTAAGGAATTTTATATTTTGCAGAAATGTCAATTATGATATATATGTGAAAACATTTGTCGTACATAATAAAGTACTGGATTAAATTTTAAATGGTGACGGGTTTACGGAAAACACATTCACAATGGTAAGACATTCGTTTTTTAACATATCATAAGCTACAGGCTGCACCCATTATGCAATATATATATGAAACCCTAGCGTCTGATCCATTTGCGTTTCTCAGTGAAGAAAATAATGTATAAATATTATTTACAGTGAAGGAATTGTTTTAGATTCAGAACAATGAACAAAAAATTTTGCAACACACACTAATAATTGAAAAATATTTTTATATCCTAATAATTACAAAAAAAAATTACAAAACATTTTTTTAATATATCAATTCCTTAGAAAATTAATACAAAAGAGGCATTATTTGGATAATTCTGGCGCAGGTTAATCGGAAGTGTATTGCAATCGAGTCTGCCCGTAGTTAACAGTCCGTCATTTCAGTTAGACAACAGTTACTCTGCACACAGTGGTGCTCATGTTCTATGTTCTGATGGAATGTTTCGTCGAAAGCTACATTTTGGTAGCCTTAAACCCAAAATTACAAGGAAAAAAAAATTCCATAACCATTTGTATAGAATGGAGAAGCCATATAAAATATAATTTTATTACTACTAGCAAAAATACATAATTACGTAATTTTGTTTTTTATAAAATAAGCTATCCAGTTTAGTTTAAAAGTGATCTTTACTCCCATAATTTTTTTGGGAATAAATTAAAATATATAAATATATTTTTTGATAATTCATTGTTATCTTGTGTAGAGTAAGACAGGATTATTAAATATTATNGCAGAGTAAGACAGGATTATTAAATATTATGTTAAAATAATAACGGGAATTGCATATTGTCGTTATTGAAATGTTTTTGAACTCAAGATTGATACTGTTCAATGTCGGGCTTTCTTTGCCCCGACTGAAGAATAGCGGGACCTTGAAATTGTACAATAGGCATAGCATTGACGTGCAAGTTTTTCTGACAGTTTGCAGAAGATGTGGGCTGCCTGGGAGTTCAACGCTTGACTTCCTCAAATCGGGCAGTTTTGGTGACGCGATGCGGCCCAGCCTATTGCGAGATGTGTGTGCGCTCGAGGCCACTGGCCGAGGTCTCGCAACTTAGCAGTTTGGCGTCGCGGGGTGCGGGAGCTGGAAATAATTTTCTTGAGTTGAAGGGGAGTCGATGACCAGAAACGAGACGGTGCAGACTCTCGAGTGCTAGTTTCAGTCCGAAGGTAGTTTGAGCCTAGGCTAGGCTTCTGCCTAGCATATGCAGCTTTCATTGATTTCGGTTTCGTAGAATGCACCGCGAGAATACGGGAAAAGTCGGCGTGGGGCTCGGAAATAACAGGAATGCAGTGCTGTGAGCTGTGAGGTGCGTGATCGGTCCAGCCACTGCATGTGTTGCCCCTTCTCGAGGGACGAAAAATCGTAATGTAGTGATCTGGTCATGTTTAGTTTAACACAAGATTTCTTAACGTAGATGACCAGCGTAAGTTAAGGGGTTTCTTATGTTTTTATATACTGGCACCATTGGAATCGGCACTTAAATAAGAAGTTCTTTGATTTAATTGATATTTTATTTTAAATTATACTGAACTTACAAATTAGCGTTTTGTCAGGGTTTTTAAAGACTTAAACATTTTAACAGGAATTAAAATTGAGAATGAGTAACGTACCTAAAAATTATGTATTTTAGTCCCTCACCCTATGTATAAGGTAATGTTAAAAAAAATACAATGATACGTCTAGTAACTAAGCAACTCCTGTGAAAACCTCTCGCAGTAAAGTAATGAGATGAATGAATCATGGAAATCTATAAACAAACAACCAATCAATTAGTAGAGCTATTTCCATAACACATACATGCATAACGATGTGGGTTTCAGATATGCTATTCTAGAGGGGGGAAGCAACACTAATCGTGAAATACGTAATTTCACTGAGTTCACCGGGTATCTGATTCTGTAGCTGCAGATCTTTGAATGGTCTACACGTGTCAATTTTTCCCGGAGTTGCATTAGTTAATTTTACTTTCAATCGGTAATTTATTTGAGAGACTTGCCGAGAATGAGAAATAGATTTGACTTGAATGTGATAGTGTTTAAGAATATACGGTAGTTGCAAAGGAGTAAAAATTGTAGTGATAATTGTGACGAGTGAAAGGTACGTGAAAATACTGTGCCATGCACATCTGGTTGACTGACATTGAGTTGCTCCCTGATGTCTGATGTGGCCAACATACAGTCTCGGAAGCAACATCTGGATGACAATACCCGAGGTCGAATCATTGGGAAGTTGGAAGAAGGTCAACATTTGGCTAGTGAGGCCGGAGAGTTCGGGATTGCACACAGCATCGTGTCATGAGCTTGAACTGCATTTCGAACAATAGTAACAATGTTTTAGTAGTGGCTGTACACGGGCAACTATGGCAACGGAAGAATGGTATATTATCCTGTAGGTGAGGAGAGACCTACGGTAGGAAGTGGGTGAAATCGCAAGACACACGCTATTTACTACTCGATACCCGATATCGCGTTTTACCCTTCTCAGAAGACTACACACGGGTTGTTTTTTCGATCGGGAAAGACCACGGTGCGAGCCATTGATATCTATCCATCAGAGACAGTGTTTTCTGAAAGTGCTACGAACGAAAAGGACTAGGACCTTAGCAATGTATTCAAGAACTATTTGCAGATGAGAGTCTATTTAGTCTCACTAACGATTCCGGACAAAAATACAACTGGAGAGAGAGAGAGCAAGGAACAAGCAAATACCCTTTAAATATTGTCAAAAGACATGGTTTGCAGGTGGCAGAGTTCTCATTTGAGGAGGCAAAATGCTTGGTGGCCATAAGGAGGTCCACATTTTCCAAGAAAGTTCAGTCACTGGTGAATGCCATTGTAATGATATTATACTTCCTCACATTTATCTTTTTCGGTTTTCTGTGGGCCTTGAGGTGTTCTTCATGGATGACAGTTATACGCCTTATTTTACAGCCACTGCCACTAAGCTGATAAAGAGTGAATATTTTTGCCACATGGCTTATTTCCGCATGTTCTCTGGTCCTAAATCCAATAGACCACTCGTGGAACATTGTCAAGAGATGCCTGGTTGTAAGTCGTCAGCCGACAGCAACTGCTCCGCAACTGCGATCAGCGCTGCAACAAGAACGTGTCGTGTGCCTCCAGAGCTCGTCAACAACCCCATATCGAATACGATCAGATGGTGCGCACACCCTTAATGAAATCGAAGCCAATGATGCTGATATCCCGTACTGAGGACTCCATATTTCTTGCTTGCCGCAAGTCACATGGATGTTTCTTTCTTCTGTCCTGCTGTGTTTGGAACTCACTTTTGAATTAAGGGCCTTGGTATTTTTTTGCATTCCTTTCTTAGCCAGTGTTTTATTCCTATTTCATACCCTTACACCTTGACGATGGTATACTGTGATTTGTTCCTATTTGAAACACTGCTGCACAATGATGCATGCGAGAACCTGCCCTATCCCTAATTCAGTATAACAGTGTGCAATCCTTCCTGAATATTTAACACAAAATATCGTCACGCGCACTGAAATAAAAATTTCTGTAAAAACGTATTACACTTTACATACTCTCCACACTCGCTTAAGTAGTCCCCCGTTTTATAGTTATCACAGATATTCCAACATCTGTCCATGTTGNTACATACTCTCCACACTCGCTTAAGTAGTCCCCCGTTTTATAGTTATCACAGATATTCCAACATCTGTCCATGTTGCCCTAGCAAGCTACTTCGACTTATTTAAACAATAGTTCGGTCCCACCTTTACATGAAGATATTAAAGCATTTCAGCAAAGTTCATATCCTTAGAAATGTTCATAAAACACAAATTATTATAATGATTTTAGTGTAGTTTTTGACAAAGCCGATGATCTCTGGTTATTAGATGTCTCCGCAACTCTCCTTATTTCATATGGCACACGTGAGCTGTTGTCTGGCAAAGCTTCGTGCTTATCAGCCTGACACTGGAGAACACATCGTCGATGCTGCATACTCTCGAGCTTGCACACGATCAGTGATGTTACACTCTCTGTTCTGGTTTGAAATAGTGGCACAATAATGTTTCAAATTTTAAAGGAAAATGTATGTAAGAATCTACTGGACGCACAGTTTGTAACATTTCAATAGAGTCAGATATGAAGAACTTACGTATAATAAGCAAGTCGAAATTCTGTTCACCATTTTATTTTATTTTCGTTCATCGTCTCCAACACATTAAACAAATTATTATTTCATATCCTTAANATTCTGTTCACCATTTTATTTTATTTTCGTTCATCGTCTCCAACACATTAAACAAATTATTATTTCATATCCTTAAAGAAATTCAACAATAATGTTTATCTTCTCAGAATCAAATTCAATAATTATTACTCGTACTACATAATCAATTAATAAACTTTCCAAACATTTTGCAGCACTTATTTCTCAATAATTATGTTTCTATTTATGTACACACGTCCACTTTGGAGGTTATGATAATTATTGTTTCAGAAAAAAAGTAGTTCTTTTTTTACTTCTGCCATGTTTATGTTTTATCCTGTCGTATTGGCTGTCGTCTGACCATGACACATCTNTGTTTATGTTTTATCCTGTCGTATTGGCTGTCGTCTGACCATGACACATCTCTCCGCCAATCAGCAATGGTGACACGAAATACAAGCAGGATAATTTTATATAGTACTTTTATTAAATACATATTTAATGCTGACCATCCTCTAGGAACGAAATGAAAAATAGCAAACCAAAAATTAATAATGAGTACTGCCTAGAAACAAATTAAAAATACTTACACATGATCTCTATGTCAATAAACTTTTAAAATGACCAAAGATTTTATGGTTAATTCATATAATAAAACGTAATTTGGAAATCATATTAAAGAAAGTGGCAACATAAGCAAGTACTCTGTAATGTATACTGATATAAATGCGAAAGTGTGTTTTTTTGCTTGTTTGTCCTTTCACGTCGCCATGGAGCAATGGATCGACGTGATTTTTTGCACAGAGATAGTTGGAGGGCCGAAAAGTGACAAAGGCTACTTTTATTCCTGAGAAATATCTCATTCACTCTGGGAAATTCTTATTCGAAATTTAAAAGTACACAAACGGAAAAATAATGCAACGTTAACAATGCAACGTCGCAACCGAAAACAGATAGACTTAATTTCTTGCAAAGAAATAGTTGGAGGGCTGAAAGGTGATATTAGCTACTTTTAATCACAAGAAAATTTCTCAAAATATTTACTCAATATGTAATTTCCTTTAATCATTCTATGTTAAACGACATGCGAATTGTCGTTTTAAAAATTGACAATACATGGCGTTCAAATAGTTTAAATTTACTGCATTTGCTTTTGGTTTCTTTTGATTCGCTTTCCGTTTTGGTTTTGTTGTTAAGGAATATTCGAATATTGTTCAATTTATTAGACTGGATTGACCTTTGGTACTGATTTGCACTTTGAATTGGATTTGTTGCTATAGTATTTGTTTTTGTTTACTTTTTCGACTGTATTTTTAGTTGTTTAGTTTTTCATTGTCTGTTAAATAAATAATGCCTCGCAAACGAAAATCATGTCTTTCATGAGCATCATCTCAAGCACAAGCGAAAAGATTTCCTCGATCGCAAGAGTCTTCAGAAGATGCCAAACTAAGAAGACAAGAGCGAGCACAGCAAAAAATCTGCGTTGAGAGCAGCTGAATCGCCTGCTCAGATTCAGGAAAGGCTCGAAGAACAGGCCGCACGCCAGGAACATCTCAGGATATTAGAGACTCCTGCCGATACTCAACTCCGTCGAGATGAACAGCCAGCTTCAAGTCGCTTTGAGAGCCTCAGAAATGCGTGAACAAACGCAGCTTAATTTAGATGAACAGGCTGAGCACCGAGCTCTATTATGAGCCTCCGAAACGCCTGTTCAGACCCAACTACAGCTGGAAGAACAAGCAGAATGGNTGAGCACCGAGCTCTATTATGAGCCTCCGAAACGCCTGTTCAGACCCAACTACAGCTGGAAGAACAAGCAGAATGGTAGGCTGCTTTAAGGGCATCCGAAATACCGGGACAGTCACAGGCGAGAAGAATCGCAAACGCCGAACTTCAAGCGGAACGTCGACGAGTTTTTCGAAGAAACACTTAGTCTGGATTTAATGACGTGGCATTTCATTACGACCCCTTAATTGATTATAAGAATTACAAGCTTATTGTTATCGGACTCTTGGACAAGTCGTGCCGGTTTTGTAGCGCTTTGAAAAGGAAATATGAGACCGCATGGTTGTGCTGTTCTAGCTGGAAAGTTTACCTAGCCTCTNTGGACAAGTCGTGCCGGTTTTGTAGCGCTTTGAAAAGGAAATATGAGACCGCATGGTTGTGCTGTTCTAGCTGGAAAGTTTACCTAGCCTCTGAAAACTCTCTGTTTTTATGACGTTGATGAATCACAGCGCTTTTTAAATAGGATCAGAAACAACAACTCATGTTTCCAAATTTCATCTTTTGGAGTTGACAGAGAGATAATAATACCCGGATTTTCGCCAACGTTTACTGTTTAAGGGCAAGTTTATCATAAAATAGGTGCGCTTTTTCAAGTTTTCAATGAACAGCATAAATTCTTGAAGGTATATTTCATTTATAACGAAGAAATTAAAACAAACCGCCGCTACCAATTTATTCAAGGAGTTGAAAGAGACACGGTGTTGCATGAACACAACATCTTGATAAACACATTTAAAACCGCTTTAGAGAACCTGCCTCAAGAGGTCGGACTCCGCGTGGAGAGCATGGGAGGTGCTATGATGCACTTTNTAAAACCGCTTTAGAGAACCTGCCTCAAGAGGTCGGACTCCGCGTGGAGAGCATGGGAGGTGCTATGATGCACTTTTAAATAATGAAATCGTTGCGGTTCTCTTCACGAGACATTGTCCTGCAATCATAAGACAGTATGTTGACATGGGTAGCTGACACTCTTAAGTTTATGACACCCTGTAATATCCCTTGTTTTGTAGCGAGGGACAAGAGGGATATCATTTTGAAATTCCACTCATTAATCCCATACCAAAACGGCATGTCCCGAACAAAATTTTCGTGCATGAACTTTTATGCGTATCACATAATGTTGCGAGAGAATGATTTCAATCTCTTCGCGCGGTGAAGACAATATTTTCATAAAATTTTGGTTGACATGTATATCAAAGTAGAAAGAGAACGCTTCCGCTATATCAATTTAAATAATAAAAAAAAGCTGGGAGTTAAGAATTACATACATCTGCAAGATGCTATTAGTAGCGATGCTAATGTAAACATAGGTGAATTAGGTAAAATGGTAATTCTTCCGTCTTCATTCGTCAACAGCCCACGCTACCTGCACGAATACACCCAGGATACATTCGCCTATGTAAGGAGTTACAGTAGACTCGGTCTTTTTGTCACTTTCACTTGCAATCCCTCATGGTCGGAAATTACGGAGGAGTTAAAGCCTGGAAAAAAAGCTACTGACAGACAAAATTAAGTTGCCAGAGTCTTTCGTTTAAAAGTACAAAATATAATGAATGTTATTACCAAAGGCCAAATTTTCAGAGACGTACACTGCTACATGTATTCCATTGAGTGGCAAAACGAGGTTTGCCACATGTGCACATCATAATATGGCACAACGAGAAGCTCTGCCCCTACCAAATAGACGACTTTATAAGCGCTGAGATTCCGGATCCAGCACAAGATAAAGATTTGTACGACACCATAGTCCGAAAAATAGTTCATGGTCCATGGTGCGTGCTTAACCCAGCATCGCCTTGCATGAAAGGTGGGAAATGTACAAAAAATATCCACGAACGGTACTAAAAGAAACAGTGCGCAATGACAAATGCTACCCGTTATACAGACGCAGAGCACCAGAATATGGTGGTAGGAAATTCATTGCCAAGGTTCTCAGCGGGGCGTTCGTAACCTTGGACAATAGCTGGGTTGTGCCATATTCACCCATTATATGTCAAATGGTTAGTGCTCACATTAATGTAGAATCTTGCAGTTCTGTCCGCACTATAAAATAAACATGCAAGTATATAAATAAAGGAAATGATCAGGCGATATTCAATCTCAGAAATGAAGGAGGGGTGCAGCCCGTTTATGAAGTCTAGACCTTTCAAGCCGGGCGTTATGTCAGTAGCAACGGGACAGCGTGGTGGCTCCTTGGTTTCCCCTTACATGAGATACATCCAAGTGTAACTCATCTTGCCGTGCACTTGGAAAACTGGGAGCGCGTGTACTTTAATGATAACAACTTCAATGAAAGGGTTTTATCACCTCCCAAGACCACACTAACAGCCTCTTTCCAGCTTTATCAGACCGATTCTTTCGCAAAAACTTTGTTGTATGCTGAAATCCCCTGTTACTACACTTGGAACACTTCAATAAAGGAGTGGAAACGCCGCATTCAAGGCACGTCTGCTGAAAATTGGCCTACAGTTGAGTCAGATGCCCTCGGCCATGTGTACTCCATCCATGTAACAAATTTTGAATGTTTCTGTTTACGTATGCTGCTGCACCACGTCCGGGGTACGAAAGCCATAGGGACCTTGAAGCTCTCAGTGATCAGGAACGTGCAACGTATAGAGAGGCATGTGAAGCTCTACGTCTGTAAGATAATGATAATCATTGGGACGAAACCATGAAGGAAGCCGTGCAGTGCAAGTCNCATGTGAAGCTCTACGTCTGTAAGATAATGATAATCATTGGGACGAAACCATGAAGGAAGCCGTGCAGTGCAAGTCGCCAGCCAAAATCAGGGAATTATATGCAACCCTCATATAATCTTGCGGCCTTAGCAGTTTCCAACAGTTGTGGGATAAGTATAAAGAGTACATGGCGGAATACATTTTGCAACGGCTAAAGCAGAAACACGCGGATATGACCTTTAATGAATACTTTTATAACGAAGCCTTGCAAAAATTTAAGATAAAATGATTGCAATTGTGGGGAAAAGTTAAGCGATTTCTAAATGATTAGCCCTCCACGATCAGACGCAAGTGACTTAAGTGACGAAATTGTTCGAGAGTTAAACTATGATGTCCCAGCGTTGCAGCAGCAAGTGACCGAAATGGTGCCCCAGTTATTACCGGAACAAAAACACGTGTTTGACCAAGTGTTACGTCAAGTGGAGTCAGGGAATGGTGCACTATCCTTTCTAGATGCCCCTGGTAAAACGGGAAAAACATTTTTGTTAAATTAATTTCTGGCCCATATAAGAACATATAAAGAAATTTCTGTAGCCGTGGCTTCCTCCGGATCAGACACCACACTACTGAGTGGGGGCCGTACCGCGCATTCCATGTTTAAGTTGCAACTGAATTTTGCTCAGGAAAAGTCACCCATCTGCAATTTTAGTAAAAAAAGATTTGCGGTGCAATGCTGCTTCAATNGCTCAGCCACCACACTACTGAGTGGGGGCCGTACCGCGCATTCCATGTTTAAGTTGCAACTGAATCTTGCTCAGGAAGAGTCACCCATCTGCAATTTTAGTAAAAAAAGATCTGCGGTGCAATGCTGCTTCAATGTGTGTTGTTAGTGTGGGTCGAAAGCACAATATCACACAAAAGAGCGATAGAGGCCCTTAACCTAACTCTACAGGATATACGAAACATCACAGACATTATGGGAGGAATGGTTGTATTACTGGCTGGTGACTTCCGTCAAACTCTACTATTGATTAAGAGGGCCACACATGCATATGTAATCAAAGACTGTTTCAAGTCGTCAAGCTTATGGGCAAATGTCAAGAAATTCAGCTTGACGACAAATATGAGAGTGCACCTCTACAATGACGTTGGTACAGGACATTATGCTGATACACTATTGAACATTCGAGATAAGCTGTTAGAAACAGGTGCCGAGGGCTTTGTGTCACTAATAAGGGATTTTAGTAATTTGGTGCAGAGTGATACGGAACTGTTTGCTAGCGTTCACCCAGATCTACAAAAAAATATAAATGACGACCAGTGGCTATGCAAAAGAGCGATTCTAGTACCAAAAATGACATAATTAATAAATTAATACTCACATTTTGAAAGAGATACAAGGAGAAACAACGGAGTATTTGCCAGTAGCCACAGTTATGGACACAGAACAAAGCACTTTATATCCTGTAGAGTTCCTTAATTCTCTAGAGTTTTCAAGCGTGCCCTCACATAAGCTCTATTTAAATTTGGCGCTCATGTCATGCTTATTCGAAATTTAGATGCGCTGCGATTATGTAACGTGACGAGGCTTCGCGTCACACAACTTGGGCGGAACATAATTGGCGCCGCTATTCTGAAAGGAGTAGGAAAAGGCGAGAACGTTATCATTCCCCGGATACCTATAATACCCACATACTTCCTATTCCAATTCAAAAGGTGGCAATTCACTCTGAGGCTTAGTTTTTCTATTACAATAAACAAAACGCAAGGGCAAACATTACAGCTAGCGGGGGTGCACTTGGAAAAACCGTGTTTCTCTCAAGACCAGCTCTATGTCTCATGCTTGCGTGTGCCCAATGCCCAAAATATCCACATCTTAGCGCCAGATGGAAAGACTTACAGCATCGTGTACAGAAGCGTCCTAAAATTGTGCTATTTTCTGTGTTTATGATCAGTGTATATCTACTAACAAACACCATTATTACTCCCTCTAAGTTTGCTACTATAACCACGCGAACGAAGCCGCGGGTAAAAGCTTGTCATAAATAATTTAAATATCTATAACGATTTTTAAACATAACCCTTAAAAATTGCAATGTAACATAACCCCCCTCGGTTTGGATTAACTGTTATAAATTTGTTATAAACCGAAATCAATCTAATTGTTAACTTCCTAAAATGGCTGAAATATGTTTCTTTTACAGTCAAAGTCATACTTTACAATAATCATATATCGATGTTACAGTTTTACAATAGCTCTTTAATTAAAAATAAAACATACTCTTACAATATCTTCTATATGACTCTTTCAGTTGCCAAAACCTTTATATCTTTGGTTTTCAACAAAAAAATATTATGTTTTTATAAAGTTAATTTAACATTGTTTTTTTATCTCCTGATCTACTTAATTTCATGCTTATTTTTACAAACAATTCTATTTATTTTCATAAAATTATAACACAACTGTTTTTCTCACCACTCGATTGTGTATATTTTTCTTTTTTAAAAAAAATTATTTAAAACTATAATGCCAGCTATACATATCACTCTAACCGCATTGTTTTACACATTCTCTTTGAATCAAAATTTATATATGTGATTATTATTATGATAATTTGTATCGCCTAATGCGTGTGAAAGATATTTTAATTTATAGTTTATAAGACATGTATAGGTAATGTGGCTAATATTTAACTTATGCAATTTCGTTGGTTGGTGCACATCATCATATTACCATAGAACAACTATCCTTATAGTCATACTTTTTTATTTTAATTTTGTTTCCAGTTTAACTATGACTTTTCCATAAACAATTTCTCTATGTGCAATCTTTAGTAATATGTACTNTTTAATTTTGTTTCCAGTTTAACTATGACTTTTCCATAAACAATTTCTCTATGTGCAATCTTTAGTAATATGTACTCTTTTCTTTTTAATTTTTTCTTCATATTTCTTTAAGGTGTTTGTTTACTAACTAAGATATCAATTTTATTTATAACCTAAATTTTCCTTTCTAAAAAATTTAAGTCTCTTATATAATTTTTTTTAAATTTTTTCCTTATATACAACACTTGCCTTCATTGCATTATAATTTAAGCAATTTCTATTGACATTAAATTATGNTTTAATTTTGTTTCCAGTTTTACTATGACTTTTCCATAAACAATTTCTCTATGTGCAATCTTTAGTAATATGTACTATTTTCTTTTTAATTTTTTCTTCATATTTCTTTAAGGTGTTTGTTTACTAACTAAGATATCAATTTTATTTATAACCTAAATTTTCCTTTCTAAAAAATTTAAGTCTCTTATATTATTTTTTTAAAATTTTTTCCTTATATACAACACTTGCCTTCATTGCATTATAATTTAAGCAATTTCTATTGACATTAAATTATGNTAAATTTTTTCCTTATATACAACACTTGCCTTCATTGCATTATAATTTAAGCAATTTCTATTGACATTAAATTATGATTTCTTTTACACAAAAACATATCGACAGTTATCTTACTTTCCTATTTTGGATATGGTCTGTCTATATTTTGTCTTTTTTCTTTCTTTTTTTCCTTATTCCTACCTTTCTCATCTTTTAGCTTCTTTTCTTTTCCTTTTACCTTATATCTTTTCTCATACAGAACTTCAGTTTTTCTCTTTTCATTCCTGATCCATCTTTAACACTTTTTTTTCTTTTGTTTTTCCTACTTAAATTTCCCATACAGTACTTAAACAGGTTTATTTCCTCTATTGATTTAACTTTAATCCTCTTTTTTCTGTTCCTTTTTGTCAAAATATTTCCGGCTTTGTGTGATTCAAAAAAAAATTTTCCCTTGTTTTCTTCAGTCTTACCCTAATTATGACTGTTTCTGTTTTCTATCTGACCACCCCAATGATTTTCTCTTTCTTTCCCCTTTCCTGACGGTTTTTATTATCTTGTGTGTACATTCAACGTTTACACATAAAATCTTCTTACTTCTTACCTTATTAAAAAATATTTGTTGTTCATTTAAACCCACCCCCCCCCCATGAAATAGACATTCATTTACCCTCGTCTATGCACTTCATTGGTTCCCTATATTTTGAAAAAAATTTCCACTACACTTTCAAAAGTTTGAATTTCGTAATAAGAAATATCATCCTTCTCATCTAGTGATATCTACCCTTGTTTGCATAATTGATTATTCTTTGCCTCACAATGTTGTTTACATTCGTTCCTAATTCCCATAATTTCTTCCCTCAATTTCTTTACATGTTGTCCTGTTGCTGGACTTTCTCTGATAATCTGTTCTACCTTATTTAAAAAAANTCTTCCCTCAATTTCTTTACATGTTGTCCTGTTGCTGGACTTTCTCTGATAATCTGTTCTACCTTATTTAAAAAAATTTCCTCTGTGTTGTCCGACCTCCTAATATTCATATTTATCTCTCTTGTTCACCTACCTGAAACCAATTTTTTTCAATTCCACCTTTGTTTTTGGAGATATTTTCAAGTTTTTTACCTGTTCTTTCCTTTAACTTAAGTTGTTCGACCGGTGTGGTAACTATACTTTTTTGTAATTCCCTATGGTTTTGTTCCATTTTTTCTTCTCTTGTTTCACAGGTAGGAATTTTCTGTATCCCTTCTGATATTTGTGATTCTGCTTCATTAATTCTATTTTAAAAACTTTCTAATTTGTCTATAATCTGGTCAAACACCGTTTCAATTTTATTCTCTAGGCCCTCACCAACTGTTTGCAATTTTTCCTTAATGTCCTCGCTATAAGCTTGCCTTTTTTCCTTCATGCCTTTACTATTAGTTTACATTTTCTTCTGCATTGTTTCGATATTTTCTAATATTTGCATTTTTCTTGCANTTTACATTTTCTTCTGCATTGTTTCGATATTTTCTAATATTTGCATTTTTCTTGCATTTGTTTTATTTTCTCTAATAACAAAGATAAAGTGTTTTCCATATTAATTGTTTGCTTTTCTATTGTAATTTCCGGTTCAAATTCTACGAATTTCATCTTTTCCTTATCGCTATCGCTCATTGCAGAACATAAAAACAAAATTTGGTACCAGCGTTTACTTACAATATTTTCTCTTCTAACCTGTAAAACACAAAAAAAAAAAATTATTTCTTCTTGCCCGAGTCCTTGTGCTTCCCGGAATTCCATGACGTCTCGCATTGAGGAAAATACCTTAATATTCAGTCAACGTATTTTGGAAGTTCTCCGCATACCTCAGTTTCTTCATTCCAGCTTGAACAACGTCTTCAATTGTAGCAGAAAATTTTTTCTAGGGCGTAATCCTTCCCTTTGCAAAACTCACAACTTCTGAAGCTCTAGAAGTTTCCGAGGTTCTAGAAGTTCTCGAAGTTGTGCTTCAGTCACACGCTTCGTCACCANAACTTCTGAAGCTCTAGAAGTTTCCGAGGTTCTAGAAGTTCTCGAAGTTGTGCTTCAGTCACACGCTTCGTCACCAGTTGTTACATTTAAGATAAATCACAAATGTACAATTATCACGTTGAGCACCGTTTATAACATTTCAATAGAATCAGATATAAAACAATAATGTAGAATTAGCAAGTCGAAATTTTTTTCTGCATTGAAATTTATTTTCGTTTATATTCTCTAACATATTAAACAAATTATTTCATCTTCTCAAACAAAATCAGCAATTATTTTTTCTTCTCAGAATAAAATTCAATAATTATTACTCGTTTCACATAATCAATGAATAAACTTTCCAAACTTCTCGCAGCACTTATTTCTCAATAATCATATTTATTTTTTGTACACAAGGCCATCTTTGGAGGTGGTGAGAATTAGTCTTTCAGAAAAATTTGTTCAATTTAACTTCTGCCTTACTTATGTTGTCTTCTGTCCTCCGATTGGCTGTCGTCTGACCATGACACATCTCCGCCAATCAGCAATGGCGAGACGAGAGACAACCAGGTTAATTTTATTTAGTACTTTGGTTTAATGAATATTTAATGCTGACCACCCTCCAGGAAAGAAATANAGACAACCAGGTTAATTTTATTTAGTACTTTGGTTTAATGAATATTTAATGCTGACCACCCTCCAGGAAAGAAATAAAGAATTTAATCAAAATTAACAACCAAAGTAACCAATTGTCATGTGACGCCTTTTGAGTAGAAGCCTCGCTGACCCCCTTCGCGAGCGCCTACGAGTTGACACGTGTCACGAGGCAGGTGAACAGCCAGAAGGGATCGCAGTTACACGTGTCAAGGTTGTGCCGAGTAAGAGCTGGCATATCGCCGGAGCACCCGGANCAGCCAGAAGGGATCGCAGTTGCACGTGTCAAGGTTGTGCCGAGTAAGAGCTGGCATATCGCCGGAGCACCCGGAAAGTGCTACATATATACGTAGGAAAGCGGAGAAATCGCAGAGCCAAGCAAGAGCACCTCTAGCATGCCCGTGAGATCAGTTGAGCGCCGATATATCACAAAATAATCATGTAGATTTCGCCGGAAATCAGAAAACACGCACCTTGGAGAAATAGCTGACAGAGTAAGCTAGGAGCAAGGTGCCACCTTCCCTTCCCCCTCCAACCTTCAGGAACCAGGGCACATTTTGTGAAAAGCATTGTTCTGTTTTCGTCCCACCACCCCCTCCCCCAACAAGGCGACGCGTGCCGAGAATTAGGGAGGGAAACTGGGGAGCATATAAGCGAATTTTCATGAGAANGCGACGCGTGCCGAGAATTAGGGAGGGAAACTGGGGAGCATATAAGCGAATTTTCATGAGAAGAGGGACTCAGTTCATTATCACCGTGCCGAGGGAAGAGTTGCATCAAGGAATCGCGAGAAGACATGAGCACGAGCCCGACAGCCATCCAGTGAGACGACACCAAATGCGGGCCTTTTTCCAAGGCCTACCACTTCGCCAGAGCTCATCCCCAGATGACAGCTTACCAGCTCCCACAGCAGAGATAAGTATACAGTCGCCGTCCAGAGAAGCCCCCCTCCACCACGAAGTCGTACATAGTTAATACGAGTAACCAGAATAGAGTACCACACGTCGGAAGTGTTGCTGTATGTTGTTTTTTGTTCAAACTCGAGACAATAATAAGCAGGAAGTTTTACTTTGTCGTTTAGACTACCTTATTGAAAACCCCTCAACCTTCTAGGTACCTTATAGTCAATGCCTGGATGAATTAACTACGACAGATATTCAGTGGGACATAAGAGGTGTCCACCCCATTTCGCGTTCAATGTATGGCTTCCCCAACCAAATAGCATCACAACATACGAACATTAAAATCCCCTTGCGTCCAAAATGTATTTGCTATTGACGTACTCTACACTAATTGGACAGCTCACGATTCATAATTTTTAGTTACGCCGATTCTAGACAGCATATATTCTTNGACGTACTCTACACTAATTGGACAGCTCACGATTCATAATTTTTAGTTACGCCGATTCTAGACAGCATATATTCTTACTCTGTGTTTTATGCCTGTTTTACAATAGTATGCCATTTTTTATAGGAGAAGACCCTTGACTGGTGCTGTTTGCAAGTTGTTGCTTGGAAAAGTCTTGAATCAGACGACCGGACGCTGGACACCGTATTATTACTACGGAACTAGGGGTAAGTTGTACGAGGGGAAGGGGCTGTGTACATTTTCTCAGTTTATTATATGTTTTTATGTATGTATGTTGATTTCCTGTGGTTAATATTTGACCTGAATTGTACCATGAATTTATATTCTGCTAGGTCTTCTGAATTTTTCGGAAATCACAACACCATTAGCCATCCAGCATATTTTAGAAGCACATCTATGAATTGCCCTTCGTGAAGTACCGCACGAGATCGAGAGCACGAGAGCACGAGAGCACGAAAGCACGAGAATACCTCCAGCTGTCCATTTACGACATGATTCGCAATGTGGTTCACTATGTACTGTACTTCAAAAAATATTAANGACGTACTCTACACTAATTGGACAGCTCACGATTCATAATTTTTAGTTACGCCGATTCTAGACAGCATATATTCTTCCTCTGTGTTTTATGCCTGTTTTACAATAGTATGCCATTTTTTATAGAAGAAGACCCTTGACTGGTGCTGTTTGCAAGTTGTTGCTTGGAAAAGTCTTGAATCAGACGACCGGACGCTGGACACCGTATTATTACTACGGAACTAGGGGTAAGTTGTACGAGGGGAAGGGGCTGTGTACATTTTCTCAGTTTAATTATATGTTTTTATGTATGTATGTTGATTTCCTGTGGTTAATATTTGACCTGAATTGTACCATGAATTTATATTCTGCTAGGTCTTCTGAATTTTTCTGAAATCACACCATTGGCCATGCAGCATATTTTAGAAGCACATCTATNCATTGGCCATGCAGCATATTTTAGAAGCACATCTATGAATACCTCCAGCTGTCCATTTACGACATGATTCGCAATGTGGTTCACTATGTACTGTACTTCAAAAAATATTAAAAGTCTTGGGATGTGCTCCGCGAGTTTAGCCTATTTTGCCGGAGATTCTGGGATTATTTTATAATTCTTTCGTAAATTGATATTTTTCTTTTCTTTGTCAGAAAACTCAACAATTACAGAATAACTGCAAGCTTTGGTTTTAAGTTGGTGGTTGCAGGGACATACTTTGTTTTATAATCACTTGAGAATGGGTCCATCAGATATGCTGGCGATAGTTACTTTAATAAAAACTGAACGGCTCTTTCGTATTCTACATAAGTTTTTACAGTGAGCTAAGTGAATAACTTTTTTAATTCGTCTGTTTAATAAAAAGGTAATGATTACATTTTTATGTATAAAAATGGGTTTCCGACTGATTGACTGACTTACTCATCCACGCACAGCCAAAATGGTTGTACGCAAAAGCATGAAAATTTATGGATGGCTTCCCCATAGGGTGCAAACATTCACTACGAAAGGAATTTACGAAATTAAACCCATGGATGGTTAAACGAGGTCAAATATGTTTCCCACGACTCTTCAAAAGCTCACTAACCCGATCAGATATTGTTGTGCTCTTATCTTAAAAATGTAGCCCATATAATTGGAGGAAAATATCAAAAACCGACATAGGCCTGGTAAACCAACACACCCTGTTTCTCAGCTGGATAATGCTGCACTCTACCGGTCAGGCCATGATCTCCGTCGTCCATGTCCGTTAACGTGTCTGAAGCACATGGTGACCACTTTCCTCACGTGTTTGCATCGTAACGGAACAGTGTTCAGTTTGTGAAGTATCAAGGGTTTTTTTTCTGTGAGTGTTAAGTCCATGTTGAACTGATTCTGTAACGGCGAGTTAATTTCTTATTATATTGTTTCAAACAATTCTAAAATTTTAAAAATTGTTTTTTTATCGTTTACTGTGTCTCCTATATTAAAATGATGAATGTGAGAATAGGTTGTTCTGTAAACCGGCATACCTGTTGAGGTAGGGGGTCTGTAAACCGACATGCACTGATGTTTTGCTTTGAACATCTCAAGTCACGATGAACAAATAATTACCGTTTGCTCATTTTAACTGTGCTTATTCGATTTAGATGCCTCGTAAGAAAAATAAAACGTGGACCTCCTACATATATTAAAGGAACAAAAATTCGGCAGTGGAACCCAGGGGCCACAAAGCATCTTAATCGAAATTAATTACATAATCTCCACATAAGAGTGACTTAAGTGCCGTGATTGAAAAAGGAAGGACACCGTAGCACAAAGAGATCGAGAATTGCTGCAGATCGTGGATCATAATGTGACTCAGGTCGTGGTTCAGTCTGTTGTTCAGGCCATGGTTCGGGTCGTCGTGACACGGTTGAAGGCTCTACTGGAAAGACTTTACGAAGGCCGATTGTTTAATTAAACAGAGAGGAAAGTTCTTCCAGTGGAGTAAACTTATCTGATGATAAATTTGATGTAGCAAAAGCCCCTGAAAGTGATGATGCAGCTTGCATTTTGTGTGACCGACTTTATTCTCAAGATACCAGTAGGGAGGAGTGGGTTCAGTGCCTCTCATGTCAAGGATGGGCACACAGTGGGTGCAGTGGTGCCGGGAATGACATGTATATTTATGATTTATGCCAATTACATATTTATTACGGTGTAGCAAACATTTTGTAAACATATTAATTGTTAAACTGAGTACATATGTAGTAAATAGGGCAATAAATACATGTAATCTGCTGTGTTTTTAATTTATGTTGTAATTTTCCATTATTTCTGATGGTATGTCAGATTTAGGGACCATTTTCTCATACTAATATTTTGTTTAGCTTCGACAAAACGCCAATTTTCGAAAATATTACAAACATTACTAAAATTAAGTTATCACTTAATGTGGCGTTTCATTCTGTTTAACTCCATACCAAGAATGTATGTTTGTTTTGCTTTAGCTCAACGGTAGACACCATAAATCAAATGACATGTCGGTTTTTATGCTTTTCTTCTACCTAAGAACTTATTTCTGCTTTTTTTTTAAATAAAAAACGCAAGGGGCTTAAAAGGATAAAATGTGTTTTCTAGGACTCCCCAAAAACCTTATGAACCCGATGAGATATTGTTGTGCCCCCAGCTTAAAAAGGTAGCTTGTAAAAATACCAAATAATTAATTTCCTATTTTTTAGACATAAAAAACCCTAAGAATATGAAAAGGTTTCAGAAAGGTTTCAGTTTCCGTACAGTTGCAGACAAAGTTGTCGCAAATAAGAAGGATCAATAATGAAATATTCCATTTTCGTAAATAGCATATTATAAATCGCATTTTATTTCACAGTAAATAATTTCATATGCCATTTTTAGATGAAGTGTGAATTGGAATGTATGCCAGCTATGCATAAACTAATCGTTTATTTGCAACACTTAATTGGTTTCTTGCAAACAGAACTGTCAGAACGAAAAACTAACAAATAATAGAGAGCGATTGAAATCAAGTGTTATAGGAAAGGCAAGGATGTTTTTTTATATTACATTTTATATTAAATCTCAGTTTTTGTTTAAGAAAATGATATACATTCCAACAGCAATAATACTACAAATGCTCATAAAACTAAAATAAATTTTAATGTCTTTCAATAAATAATATAAAAAATAACGCCATATAATATGTCACGAGGATTGAGCTATGTAAACAATGTAATAAGTCATAAGCATAGATTTCTTAAGTTTTTCGAAGAAGGCTTAGAACTGGAGTTGAGATTTGGGGACACAGTTGTAAAAATGAATGATGCAGTCCATTACCATGTGCAGTTCATCAATAACATCTAATCTCGAGACCTACTACCTCACTAAGCTTATATTCATGTCAAGGAATCCATTCGTTTCTGCGAACACTTAACCTGCCAAAACGCTGCCATAGCACCACGATCCAAGTGAAGGCTTTGCCAAAAAAATTTGATCGAAGCCACGTCTACATTTTGCTTGCCTTGTGTTGTTGAGATGAAGGGGGTTGTTGAGAATAAGGAGGGGGAATCAGCTGTTATACTGCACGTACCAGTCATTTCATCCGCGGATTTAAGTTACTGCGACTGCATAAGTACGGTCCAGGTCCAGTCGCTTAAGGTGGCGGGGAATGATTTAAGGAACTACTGCGTCTCACATGGGCAGCTGTACGTTACCTGCTCCAGAGTAACCTCACCTAGCAACTTGATGCACTTGACAGCATATCTACTAATGTGGTTTGCCAGGTGATCCTTCGGTAAAGGAAAGTAGTAGCTGCTTAGTTACGTACACGCGGGCGAAGCCGCTGAAAAAAGCTAGTATAAGATGAAATTAAATAGAGCTAAGATATGTCTTATGTTACTGCAACACTCTTTAAATTAATTCGCGAGAAGTTAAAAGACACACAATTCGTAAATCGATTTTAAATTTTTATGAAATGAACTAATTTAATACTAGCCTATTTAAAAAAAAAACATTAAAATTTATTGTGAGTTTACTTGATATTTTATTATATGGTTTCGGGTTATATCTATATATTTTTGTAATTTAAGATTTAACATCACCAGGGGTTCAAGGTCAAAACATTTTTTCCAAGTTTAGAGCATCCAAAAAGGCGGCCACCGTATGCAACAAGGCCGACGTCCCACTGTTGAGCGACCATGAACTACTGTCTTGACACTTTCCACAATCCACTTATGGGGATCCTGCTCTTTAACTATACTAATTTTAATACATACGTAATAGGGATGAATTGTAAATTTTTTGCTGAATATTTAGAAACATTTTATCACGTATATTAATAAAAAATTATCCAGTGAATTCTCATAGTTGTAATTTATTTTAACTGCTTCATAACAGTCTAACGTTATAATTTTGGCATTGTTGTTCTCGTAATATAAAAAAAATATATTACAAGTATATATATATATATATATATATATATATATATACAAAATTTATATAAATTTTATTTGCCTTACAGTTTTGGTCCTATGCTTAAAATTGTTATGTTTAAAACTGTAGTAAAATAGAATAATAATTTATGACAGCATATAGAATCAAAGGGCACCCTTTGATTCTGTATGTTTTCATGCTAACATTAATTGTTATTATATTACTCTATAGTTTAGTACGTGACTTGAAATTGATAGTGTATTGAAATAACGTATAATTTATATTATTATTTAATTTTGAAATTACGTCAACGTTTCGTAGTAAGTTCATGGCATGCAAATTACTAACAATCAACTTTGGAGAGAATGAACTTCGTTAGTAGGTTACATTTTTTTGAAAATTGACTTGCCAACTTATTGCTAACATTAGAAAATATAAGTAAGCGGTACGAAACTCTCGAAGATATAACAGCCTTCCGTCTTCAGATTAAAGTACAAGCAGAAACTTCTACCTACAGAGCAAGTAACCGTTTCTGCTGCTACTTTGCTCCGACAATGGAGGCTGTAATGACTTCCGAAAGGTCGGTACAAAATACGACAGTGACGGGAATACAACACAAAAGCCAAAAACATGCAGACAATGGCCGCCAAAGACGTTAAAATTCATCATTTATTTCAATACAATAACTGTCTCTGAACCCATCAGCTTCCGACTTGCAACTTATAAATCAGGAGTTAGACCGAGGTTCGTCACGAATAATCTTAGGTGACGCGAAGCCTTAGCGAGCACAACTACAGAGAACCGTTGATATACGGCTTTGGTATACTAGAATTTTTTAAAATTCTGTTCTGTGCCAACGTATTAAATTTTCTTAGTTTATTGATTTTTCTGATGAGGTTCTCCAAGTATGGAAACTCAATATAATTAAAATGCTGTTGAAACGCCAGGTTCATCATGAAAGTTCTCTTATGTTGGACGCTGTAAGGGAAGAAAATTTCTGAATATTTTGTGATACGGTTTTATATGCATTGATAATTTTATTTCCTTAGTCAATAAACGAATTTTTCAATATTTAATAAAAAGGGCAACACTTACTTTATATTCGTTCCGCAACAGTTTTGGAAGGAAAAAGAACCTATCGTGTCCTATAATTGTGTCGCTTCAACCTAATTAACCTTACTGAAACTGTCTAAGGTGTATTGAAATACTAAAACTTATGCTGCATTAAAGTTTTAATCAGAATTATGTCCGTATTCTTTTATTTTAAATTTTAAAAGCGCCTACCACACTAAAACACAGAATTTGACACACAAAAAAAAAAACCATATGTGAATAAAATATTTGTAAACAAGTGAATTCATAGAAGTAGGAAATAAGAAATATGAAGTTTTAAGGATTATACTTAAGTTGCCATAACATAAATTACAACGCTAGTAAAACTAGTAATTCTGTTACCACAGGGTTCACATAAGAGTGGAGAGATTAGGGTGGCTCTTGACAACGAGGCCTTGAGAGACGATGAGGGTAAAAGAGGTGGAAATACAAGGGCGGGGAAACGGGAGATCCATGAGAAAACGCGCTGACCAGCGATATCGTCTGGCACGATTCCTACATGCGAAAATCCGGGAGCGGCTCCGCCAAGAATCGAACACAGTTTGCCTTGGAGAAAGGCAAGAACGCAAGCTGCTACACTACCGCGGCCCCTCCCACATAAGAAAACACAATTTAACATGACCGTATGAAGTAAATGTACATAAATAATAAAGATCTCCAAATGATCGGATTACTTTTTCGGAACAAAATAAAAATAAAAAATTTTACGCCATAATTTGGTTTATGTTCATGCAAAATCTGACAACAAACATCAAAAGTTAATATTGCTAAAATAAAAAAAAATTGCTATATTTTGTATATATATATATATATATATATATAAATATATATATATATATTTACACACATATTTATCCAGTAATTTATATTAAAGTGCTTAACATCAATATAATACGGAAATAATTTCAGCTTTGTAAATTGGTTTAATATGTATTTTANTGGGCAGCTGTACGTTACCTGCTCCAGAGTAACCTCACCTAGCAACTTGATGCACTTGACAGCATATCTACTAATGCGGTTTACCAGGTGGTCCTTCGGTAAAGGAAACTAGTAGCTGCTTAGTTAAGTACACGCGGACGAAGCCGCGGCAAAAAGCTAGTATAAGATGAAATGAAATTGAGCTCAGATATGTCTTATGTTACTGCAACACTCTGTAAATTAATTCGCGAGAAGTTAAAAGACACACAATTCGTAAATCGATTTTAAATTTTTATGAAATGAACTAATTTNTTACTGCAACACTCTGTAAATTAATTCGCGAGAAGTTAAAAGACACACAATTCGTAAATCGATTTTAAATTTTTATGAAATGAACTAATTTAATTTAATACTATCCTATTAAAAAAAACCATTAAAATTTATTGTGTGTTTACTTGATATTGGTTTCGGGTTATATCTATATATTTTTTTGTAATTTCAGATTTAACATCACCAGGGGTTCAAGGTCAAAACATGTTTTCCAAGTTTAGAGCATCCAAAAAGGCGGCCACCGTATGCAACAAGGCCAACGTCCAACTGTTGAGCGACCATGAACTACTGTCTTGACACTTTCCACAATCCACTTATGAGGATCCTGCTCTTTAACTATAGTAATTTTAATACCTACGTAATAATGATGAATTATATATTTTTTGCTGAATATTTAGAAACATTTTGACAAGTATATTAATAAAAAATAATCCAGTGAATTCTCATTGTTGTAATTTATTTTAACTGCTTCATAACAGTCTAACGTTATAATTTTGGCATTGTTGTTCTCGTAATATAAAAAAAATATATAACGAGTATATATATATATATATATAAACAACATTTATATAAATTTTATTTGCCTTACAGTTTTGGTCCTATGCTTAAAATGGTTACGTTTAAAACTGTAGTAAAATATAATAATAATTTCTGACAGCATATAGAATCAAAGGGCACCCTTTCATTCTGTATGTTTTCATGCTAACATTAATTGTTATTCTATTACTCTGTAGTTTAGTACGTGACTTGAAATTGATAGTGTATCGAAATAACGTATAATTTATGTTATTATTTAATTTCGAAATTACGTTAACCTTTTCTTAGTAAGTTCATGGCATGCAAATTACTAACAATCAACTTTGGATAGAATGAACTTCGTTAGTAGGTTACATCTATTTGAAACCTGACTTGCCAACTTATTGCCAACATTAGAAAATATAAGTAAGCGGTACGAAACTCTCGAAGATATAACAGCCTTTCGTCTTCAGATTAAAGTAGAAGCAGAAACTTCTACCTACCGAGCAAGTAACCGTTTCTGCCGCTACTTTCCTCCGACGATGGAGGCTGTAATGACTTCCGAAAGGTCGGTACAAAATACGACAGTGATGGGAATACAACACAAAAGCCAAAAACATGCAGACAATGTCGCCAAAGACGTTAAAATTCATCATTTATTTCAATACAATAACTGTCTCTGAACCCATCAGCTTCCGACTTGCAACTTATAAATCAGGAGTTAGACCGAGGTTCGTCACGAATAATCTTAGGTGACGCGAAGCCTTAGCGAGCACAACTAGAGAGAACCGTTAATATACGGCTTTGGTATACTAGAATTTTTTTTAAATTCTGTTCTGTGCCAACGTATTAAATTTTCTTAGTTTATTGATTTTTCTGATGAGGTTCTCCAAGTATGGAAACTCAATATAATTAAAATGCTGCTGAAACGCCAGGTTCATCATGAAAGTTCTCTTATGTTGGACGCTGTAAGGGAAGAAAATTTCTGAATATTTTGTGATACGGTTTTATATGCATTGATAATTTTATTTCCTTAGTCAATAAACAAATTTTTCAATTAAAAAAAAAAGTGCAACACTCACTTTATATTCGTTCCGCAACAGTTTTGGCAGGAAAAAGAACCTTTCGTGTCCTATAATTGTGTCGCTTCAACCTAATTAACCTTACTGAAACTGTCTAAGGTGTATTGAAATACTAAAACTTATGCTGCATTAAAGTTTTAATCAGATTTATGTCCGTATTCTTATATTTTAAATTTTTAAAGCGCATACCACACTAAAACACAGAATTTTACAGAAAAAAAAAAACCATAAATGAATAAAATATTTTTAAACAAGTGAATGCATAGATGTAGGAAATAATAAATAAGAAGTTTTAAGGATTCTACTTAAGTTGCCATAATATAAATTACAACGCTAGTAAAACTAGTAATTCTATTACAACAGGGTTCACATAAGAGTGGAGAGATTAGGGTGGCTCTTGACAACGAGGCCTTGAAAGACGATGAGGGCAAAAGAGGTGAAAATACACGGGCGGGGAAACCGGAGATCCATGAGAAAACACGCTGACCAGCTATATCGTCTGTCACGATTCCCACATGCGAAAATCCGGGAGCGGCTCCGCCAAGAATCGAACACAGTTTGCCTTGGAGAAAGGCAAGAACGCAAGCCGCTACACTACCGCGGCCCCTCCCACATAAAAAAACACAATTTAACATGACCGTATGTAGTAAATGTACATAAATAATAAAGATCTCCGAATTATCGGATTACTTTTTCGGAACAAAATTAAAATTAAAATTTTTTACGCCATAATTAGGTTTATGTTCAGGCAAAATCTGAAAACAAACATCAAAGGATAATATCGCTAAAATAAACAAAAATTGCTATTACGTGTTTATATATATATATATATATAAACATATATTTATCCAGTAAATTATATTAAAGTGCTTAACATCAATATAATACGGAAATAATTTCAGCTTTGTAAATTGGTTTAATATGTATTTTACTAATAAGTTTCATTCATTAACTGTGAGAGGAAGTTGTTTTTATATGACGGAGAAAAAATAAATTTGTATAACAGAAAAACGAATTTACAAAATCTTACTATATGTTAATGGATACTTCAAAAGGATATTGAAATAAAAGAAAAGATAACTCACTGGAACAGCTTTCGAAAAAACCGTTTAACCTTTCCGCTATTTTGCTGGGTAGCAAACATAACGAATGAGCTACACATCGGAACCCTAAAATGAAATAATTTTGCGATAATTTCCTTGGTCCAAAATTAAAGAGGAATGGAAATCATATGTGTCAAACCGGAGGCGTTCCTGTAATGCCTGCGTGTGTTTGCCTTTTTTAAATGATAAAGATTAAAAAAAATTTTCTTATTACATATCCGATCCACTGCATGAATATGTTTCTTAATTAAATTTTATATTTCTTTCACTTGTACGCAGTCCTGGATTTTTAAAAAAAATCTTTTGCAAATTTAAAAAATGTATAGGTGAAATATTTAGGTAAGGATATTCTGGTTTATGAAACATGCGTTACAAGTTGTATGTAGAGGCTTCCAGTGCAGAATGTCTGCCTGGGTAGCAACCTGTGTCATAGTTATCCATTTCACCTGAAATATCACCGTCAAATTAGTTGATTACGTTGAAGAGTGATTGCCATCTGTCGTCTTGAGATTAATTTTAACACACCAAATATAATTTTTCCATGCATATTATAATTTTACGCTCAAGATGAAATTTAGCAATNTTCCAGTGCAGAATGTCTGCCTGGGTAGCAACCTGTGTCATAGTTATCCATTTCACCTGAAATATCACCGTCAAATTAGTTGATTACGTTGAAGAGTGATTGCCATCTGTCGTCTTGAGATTAATTTTAACACACCAAATATAATTTTTCCATGCATATTATAATTTTACGCTCAAGATGAAATTTAGCAATTCTGAGTGCTTGTTGAGATCGTCGAGTATAATTGGACTGATACACGCGATAACAATTTTAATATGCCAATAATAGAAAAAAACTTCTTTTAAAAGTAACGCTTTAATTTTTGCAATGAAATAACCGTAGAATTGCAGCACTTTTCGCAATGTATTTAAGAAAGGCAACGATTTAAAAGAGATCTTTCAAAACATTATTTAATAAAAATAATTTAATAACGTGGGTAAACATTATTCAGAAAATGAAAATATAAATTTTTTGGTAACTTATTTGGTTCCATATTATAATATTAAAAAATAAATTTTGCTTACGCCAAAACTTACGTAAGAAATTGCAGTTACTACTTACTCACAGTGAGCCCGGCACTCGTCTTGCTGCCTCCTTGCAAAGAGGAACAATAGTATTGATCTGATGGGTTGAAAATGTAATTTTTTTCTTGTTTCCAGGTATGTCAAACTGAAAAAACTAACATTCATTCTATATACATGAAAACGTTAAATTGTAGGTAAAAAAAATAATTTAAATGTAATTTTAGCATTTTAAATGCGTAATACAAAAACATAAAATAAATCAACAGTTTCACCCACAACTTTTGATATTGCTAAATTAAAAAAAAAAAAATTGGGCGAATTTTTGTTTATGTAAATATAATGATTGGTGGTCATGTGGTGCACCAAGGTATCCAAGGTGTTCTAATCTGTGGTGGCCGTTATTGTACTGAGGTTCTCCTTCTTGTACATCTTCTTCGGATTGCTGTGGGCTCTGAGTTCCTCTCAACGCCGTAAAAATGTTCCGTACATTAACGGAACTTTTACGAAAATCTACAGTAAATACACATAAACGCAATCTGTAATTACGAAACACGCTGTTCAGTTCCGTAAATACAAAATACGGAATTCCCCCGTATTTTATCTGGCTTTGGGTTTCAGGAACGAACAATGCCGAGTCTACACAAAGCTTTTTTCGCCGCTGTAACCAGAAAATTATCGTTTTTGCGGAAGTTGGGATATCCACGCCACTTGTGCGTATTCCTTCAAACTTCAAAATGTGTTGTTAGGCATCTGTAACTGTGAGCAACACTTAAAATACAAAAAAATTACTAGAACCTGCGAGAGAGAGGTGTGTTTGTGACTATCATGGAAATAAAACTGTTATACAACCCATTTTCGAGAAGGTCTTAGGTTAGTGGTTAGAGTCATGGAACTGAAAACTTTTGACTCGGGTGCAAATCTCGCCCAATTATTAAAATTTTTTATGGTTTAAAATTTACTGGTTATACACAGTGAAACACCCGCATAACGAAAATAAAATATTCTCTTCGTTATAATTTTTTTTAAACTGGAAGAGCAGAAAACTAACTGGCATGTTAACGGAGAAGTGCCATGAGTGCACGGAAAGTTCTGAGGAATTTACGGAAATTCCGATTTTTCAAAAGCATCGAGTCTGTGAATGTACGGAGAGTTTACAGAGAGTCCTGAGGAAATGAACACCAGAACTATCATGTAAAATGATGGAAAATCATTTTAACAGTGTATGGACGGCAACGCCTTCATCTCACCGTAGAGCTGGCGTTACCGAGCTATTGGAGAGTGAATGTATTCGACACACGGTTTGGCCTGCACAGTCCACGGTCCTGAGCCCGATTGAGAATACGTGGAACGTTGTCAGCAGATCACTAGCTTCACGTCGCTAACCGCCAGCTACGACTCCGCAACTGCGGCCCGCCCTGCGATAGGAATGAGACATGAAGCCTCAAAGAAGCTCATAGACAAACTTATACTGACTACGGACAGGCAGTGCACCTCCTGCGCCGAAGTCTTGGGCGCATGATCATATCTGCTACTGAGGACTGCGTTTTCTTGCCTTCAAATGTCACTTGGATATATCTCTCTTCTCTCCTACTTTGTGCAGAATCCACTTTTGGATACATACATATTTTGGATTCCTTTCCTCGTCAGCGACGTTCACTTTTTCCATATTCTCTCATATCGACGACGATAATGTATGTTTTGTACCTATATGAAACCCTGCTGAGCGACGGTACATCTGGAAACCTCTCCCGGCATTAATTTTTGCACATCAGAGTACTATGATATGTTACAAAGACGAAAAGCTCTTCAGATATTTAAAATAAAATTTAAATAATGCTAATTTTCTAGAAAAGTGGTAAACACTATGATGTTACTGTATGAATANTAAAATAAAATTTAAATAATGCTGATTTTCTAGAAAAGTGGTAAACACTATGATGTTACTGTATGAATATAATCATGTATACATATATATCTCTGTGTGTGTGTGTTTGTAAGAAAATATAGCTTCCTGTGTGCATCAGTGTATATGAGTGGATAAGTGAAGATATATGAGTGGCTCTTAACATGAAAGTCTTGAGAGCCGAATGAATGTATTTATTCATGCATGTATTTATTGTATGTATTCATATATGTGTTAACCTACATACATCTGTGTAAATGTGAACAAATGCGTGCATGTTTGTATTAAATGTTTATTTCCCATTAAGAACTTATTTTGAGCTCTTACACCTAATTATAAAATAATCATTATAACGTAAATGTCCGTCTCATACGTTATAACTCCAAAACGACTTATGATAGGTTTTGCAAAATTTGGTGTGCAAGCACTTCACCAGATGTAATTAATATTCATGAGCTTTCAAAAGGCAGGAACATATTTCCAACAGGGTGACTTGTTTTAAGTTTTAGGTTAACTTATAACCTCAAGAATGTATTACAAAACTGAGCCAAAAATGGTGTGCTGGTGGTACTATATCCAAGCACCAAACACATTAAGCTGGTAATTTATAGAGTTATTCGTGAATTATTTCGTACATTCCTTACAAACTGGGTTTTAACACTGGGAAATTTTTATTCAATTATAATTTTTGCAATTTTTGTATGTCAAATATCTGCGGAACCATTTAGCTAAATTTAATCAAAATTTTTTTTATTTATGTTTTATTTACGAAGGCCGTTTTATGATATTTCTAAGAAAGTAGTGTCAGTGTTGAGGTTTTGCTAATGTATCCATCCACCTCAGCTGTTCTGACACGTGGAAGCCATGCTGTTTTTGTGAGCTGTTGACATTCTGAGGAACAGCACACATTGCTTCAGAAAGTATGACATTCCCTGACGCAGAAGAAACTGTAAAAAACTAAATTTCCATTTGCAGGAATTATTTTCAAACTTTTATAGTAAAATAAAATGTTCCAATGTAAAATGTATCAAGTGCAGTGTACGTAAATAATAACTAAAAACTAGTCTACGGAGGGAAAATTTGATACAAAAATATCAAAGAAGTAGTAAATTTTAATTTTTCTATATTCGAAAATTTTAAATAATACCTCTGAAATATCATGAAAACTTTAAATTTCTGCAAAATAAGTGAAGCCAAGCTGTAAGAAGTATTTATTCCGTACGTTTACATGCACATTTTTNTGCTGTTTTTGTGAGCTGTTGACATTCTGAGGAACAGCACACATTGCTTCAGAAAGTATGACATTCCCTGACGCAGCAGAAACTGTAAAATACAAAATTTCCATTTGCATGAATTATCTTCAAACTTTTATAGTAAAATAAAATGTTCCAATGTAAAATGTATCAAGTGCAGTGTACGTAAATAATAACTAAAAACTAGTCTACGGAGGGAAAATTTGATACAAAAATATCAAAGAAGTAGTAATTTTTAATTTTTCTATATTCGAAAATTTTAAATAATACCTCTGAAATATCATGAACACTTTAAATTTCTGCAAAATAAGTGAAGCCAAGCTGTAAGAAGTATTTATTCCGTACGTTTACATGCACATTTTTNCACTTTAAATTTCTGCAAAATAAGTGAAGCCAAGCTGTAAGAAGTATTTATTCCGTACGTTTACATGCACATTTTTAAAGCAAAAATATTCATCAATGAATACTGTAAATCATCTGCAGCATTTCTCAACTTACAACAGTTTCATTAGTAATAGAAATTTTGATGCCATTTATGTGTTTTAAAATACGTACAATGCTGGCAGATTGTTAACAACAAGAGTAACTTGAGTTTGGCGATTTTGCTACTCACGATTATTTGAGTATTTCTCAAATCAACATTCGTAAAATGTCACTGTTCATTCCTGCATACATTTTAACAGACACGCTGATAAGCATTCGCCCAGTAAAGTTCTTGACGATGTAGGGAGACTAGTTCGATGTCTTAACAACGCAATAAAAGTGTTAGGTAAAAATATAATAATATAGATATATTTTTTTGTTATTTTTAAATGGTATATAAGTGTAAAAATTATTCCATTTACAAAGATTCCTTTTCTAATTTTTTATAATTTTACTTGACTGATGCATAGATGAAGCAATGAGGCCTATTGCAAATGGAATCTTATATATGGCGGAAGAATACACAAGCCTGCAGGTAGATTTTAAGCAGTACTTTCAAAAGTGCTCAGTTTACCGTGAACAGCCTACTATTTCGATGCAGTTTTCCTGACGGGACTCCAAAAGCAAGTTGCGTGATGGTGTAGGGCAGGAAGTGTGCGTTACCGAGGGGTAGGTAAGGTTCCAGCCACGAGTTTACAATCAGCAAAAGGCGGAATCTGAGGAACTGTAAGCTCCACATCGATATCATCATCTGTATTTCGGTACGCGAACACCCATCTCAGGCGCCGCAGGTGGGCTCCACTAAGTCATATAGGAAACTCCTGGAGCGTGCACAGCAGGAGAAATAAAAAAACGATCGAGAAAGGAAGCGGACGTGCTTAGAACCCTCCACTCTGATAGCAGCTCACGGCTTCCGCACAAGACTGGCAAGGGCGGGGGAGTATCGGGAATTAAGAACAAGGACCAAGTTTCACAACAAGACGAGAACTTCATATCTGCTCCTTGGGCTCCGAGCTAGTAACGAGTCCCAGCGGAAAAAAAGGAGAAGAAAAGGCAATTTTGAAAGCGACGGATGAGAAATTAACTTTTAATAGTCGCATTGCTCGATTTTCTTCCAAACTTCCAAATTTTTGCCCTAAACAGAAGCATTTTTAGAAACTACCGTGCAATAAATTTCGCGACTTTTCTAGAGGCAATATATTATTTTCTAAAACGTATTAATTATAGAGTTATGATATCGTTCTTTTAAAATTATATTTATTATATGTTGTAAACGCCGTCTTCATTCGTCTCAATTTGTCTATTTTAAATTGTTTCTGTTACTGACGTGCATTTACCTAAGAAAATCCTAACTCAGGTCAAACAAAACCTGAGTAATTATAATTAAAATTGATATGTAATAGCAGCAATGTAGTTATCAGACTTAATCTATACAGTTAAACAAATTTTTATGGTTATAATCAAAATGCAATTATTTGCCTGCTATGCTTATTCGATGTGTCTTCTCATATATTATGAAATCGGATAAACAATAGATTATTATCTTCATATTTGATAACGTAGACGAACCATGAAAATAATAGCACAAAATAACATTGTATTGATATTAAATGTATCACAGAAATAAAAAATAAATTTAATTCCATCATTTGGAAACTACCGGAACGTCTCCTTAGTGGTATGTGAATTATCACTGTACGATTATGTGTAACTTGTATTATCCTCCGAGCGAGTTATTATTCGGTAATCATCTCCCAATCAAGAGTGACACATTCACACATATATTCGAATCTTGTTCTGCTACATGCTAAATGAGAGTCCAGAATTTGTTACAAAATTTAGAATATTCTGGGTTTTTCTTTTATAATTCGTAGTTATATAACACAGTCATACACACTTATGTAGGAAGTCACGTAAATTTTATCACAATGGATTTCACTTGCTGAGATCAGAAAACCTTTCTTCTCAGAGTTCCCAGAACAGCTACAAATTTGATCTCGAGTTCTGCATTCTCAAATATGAAGTAATTTACGTCAAGGGCCAGGCGCAGATAGGATGAATAAACTCGCCAGGATTTCCTGACAATGGCAGAGACAGAAACATTTAATTACAAACGACAGTCCTCGCAAACTTTCGCTCACGTTTCGGAATGTGTTCGAAATTTCACTGCCATCAAAATTATGGTTATCACTATTCTATATTTGAAATACTTGTGGCGGTGGTTCTTCGAGAAATCAGTCCTTAAATCAGTTACTTATGTATGTTGGTTAACAGCAATCACTGCAGCTTCATCGGACCGCACACAAACACTTATGTACGTTATTATGATTGTTGAACAGACATGGATAAAATGACGGAACACCTTTTATTACGATGAGAGTTCGTGTGTTCTAGCTATCGGTTAAACTTTTATACTCTACTCTTGTGGGGCCGATCTGGTTTATATATAACATACAATAAAAAGAGTAGGTTTTAAAAATATAAAATATGAAATTCGAGTTCTGAAACGTGAGATATTTTAAGGTGCTTATTTTTAAGCTATGTTACATACGAGAACACGAAAAAGTGTTCGCCTTCATTTAACGAACGCACAAATATCAAATGTAGCCACTGTTAGCTAAAATGAAATTACATTTGCATGTGAGTTTGCAAATGTTTTTAATTGTAAAATTATATCAAATACATACAATGTTTTATGCCCCGCAGAGGTTTTTAAACTAGGCGGTAACTAATCTGCTACCATGAAGACGGCGACTGCAGTTTTCACCAGAATTTCAGCGTTAATGATACGACAAATTAGCAAAAGCATGCAAACTACCTGAAAATATTAAATATTGCACACATATGTCTAATAACAAGATTCTAAATATATTTTTGTAATTGTTTCCCAGTANCCTGAAAATATTAAATATTGCACACATATGTCTAATAACAAGATTCTAAATATATTTTTGTAATTGTTTCCCAGTAAAAAATTTAAAAAAAAAGGCAAAGTGATAAATATTTTGCCTCTATGTTTTGAATATTTTTTTTATTTTAGGAAACCTNAAAATTTAAAAAAAAAGGCAAAGTGATAAATATTTTGCCTCTATGTTTTGAATATTTTTTTTATTTTAGGAAACCTAAAATTTAAGTAGAATCTAAGATAGATTACTTGATACTTACTATAAAAGCGTTATCATATAACTTCGACTTTTTTTCTAAATTTTTTTATTGTATTTTAGGTACGGTTTGATATAGTTACCTCCTAATCCTGGAAACATGTTTGAAAATATGGCGGATGAATGAACGTGAAGTGAGACAGGTAAAGTAGAAATGTTTCAAACGGCATGCCGTTGCGAAACGCGAAGCGACTCTACACAACACATCAAAATGAAGGTTTTAAGGTTTCTCAGGCACAGTTGTGGTGGATGCGGAAGTTCAAGACGTTCGTTAGCGCAATTGTCTTCGAAGAACTTCCCTCCTCGGCGATGCGTCTGGAATGCGGCACACAGCGACAAGAAGGACGAAGAAGCAAGTCGGTCGACTGGCGTTCTCCAGGAGAAGAAGTCGCAAATGATCGCTATTCACTGAAATCCGCTGTACTCCGCTAATCGCCAGGTTCTTTGTTCTATGTGTCGAGGTCTATGAAATTATGGGTCAATAAAAATTGATTGAAAGTATCGACAGAAAAAACTGTTGGTATAATAGTCAAAGGAAACATGGATCCAATACCACCTACAATAAAATATAATAATCAAAATATAAAAATAGTTTAACAGACAACATATTTAGGAATCATAATGGACAATAGACTAACATTTATACAACATGTAAATTTTATAAATCAAAAGCTCACAACATTATGTTACCAACTAAAATATAACATATGGAAACATGCAAAGTATAGCAGTATAAAACAATATTTTTAAGCGTAATCTCATATGGATCAATAGTTCTGGATTCAAGAATTAATAACAAACAGTTAGTCATTAAACTCAGAGCACTACAGAAAACTATATTAATAAAACTATATGAAATGTCCTCAACCACATCTTTCGCAACAGTAGTAATATAAAATAAATTACTGCCAATCGATTATGAATTACATGATAGGAATATTATTTACAAATTAAAATATACAGATTATCAGATTGAATTAGATGGAATTGATAATAAAGTGTTCACGCAAGATAATAAAAGATGGATCAATAAACTGGATGATGGAGAAGTCTTTAGTATAAAGGAAATGAAACAGAAAATATATGAAATTGCAATCAAAAACTGGAAAAGAGAATCGGAACACTCAGAAGGAAGTATGGAAACAAGAAATTATATTAAGAATATTGAAGAATGGTATAACAGCAAAGTTACATTGAGCAATAATATTAGAATGATAATAAGTGGACATGGACAAGCCAAGAGTTATCTTAAAAGGATAAACAAATTGGAAGAAGATACGTGTGAGTGCGGCAACGGACAACAAAACGGCTGTCATATATTATATATATGTGAAATGTTCGCAACTGAAAGGAAATATTTAAGAATTACACTACAAGCCAAGAATGAGCAATGGCCTTTAATAAAATATAATATATATGATGAAAATATTTATAAAGAAATATAAAGTTTTATTGAAAATAATTACATTATAATTAAAACCATGAATGATGACTTGAGAGAATAGGTTAGGATTGTTAAATGGGGGGACAAGGCTAGTAGCTGATGGCCCTGATAGGCGAGGCCAGGGGGGCGCCCAGTTTACTGGGCAAGGGCCCCGGTAGCACCACGCATGCTGGCAAGGCTGTCAGGGAACAGCGAAAACATTGTTTTTGTGGGAAATAGTAAATGGNCCTGATAGGCGAGGCCAGGGGGGCGCCCAGTTTACTGGGCAAGGGCCCCGGTAGCACCACGCATGCTGGCAAGGCTGCCAGGGAACAGCGAAAACCTTGTTTTTGTGGGAAATAGTAAATGATGATCTTGTACCTCACATTTCATGTGTCTATGTTTTAGTATTTTAATATTTTAAAACCTGATATTATAAATTTTAAAACAGTGATCCTGTACCTCACATCTTATAAGATTATGTTTTAGTATTTTAATAACGTATTTTAATAACTGATATTATAAATTGTAAAACAAAACACCGGAGGAGCAAGGTCTGGGTGACAANATAACTGATATTATAAATTGTAAAACAAAACACAGGAGGAGCAAGGTCTGGGTGACAGCCTCCCCGTGGCTCCCCGTGGAAACTGGCTAAGCCAGGCTAATTGTCACCGCTCCTCCTGTCTGCAGATTTCCAAGTAATTAAACAAAATTTAACTTTGAACGATTTTAACCATTTTACTGACTTAACTGATAATAAAAGTCTTTTAATGTGTCGTGAAGTAAATGTTTCAAATATGGAATTTTATATATAAGTTTAAGCGTTGCCTTGGCAGTGTGATTTCGCTGAAAAATGAATTATAAGGTAATAAATAACTAAGATCTTGAGAAATTAAACAATAGAAACGGATGGTAGTAAAAAAGGAGACCCGAAAGGCCTAAAGGCTAAGTGGGTTAAAAGTCTATATACTTCTTTATGTCGAGGTCTATGAGCAAGCGGGGCACAATGAAGAATTTCGAAGCCACATGAATTTATCTCTCGTGCGGTGATCATACAAAGTTGACCATTAAACACCCACTTAATACGTGGCTTCATGCGTTGCAAAAAAGAAAGATTTTTTTTATACGTGGTGCATTTAAGCTGGCATAGCACATGTTTAATTATCACAGCCAACGAGCTGTTGACTTCGTGTTCTGGTAAGGTCACACTAACCCTTCTGGTACTGAGGTACTGAGTCTGGAAGCGTACAGTTCCGGCCAAAAATTACTCTTCTTTATTAAACGTGAGCAATTTAGTAGACTGATTCTGAGAAAGTTACTACACTATTTTTAACATTATTTTTGAATCGCAATAAATTTTTGGCTTTGGATAATGGAACTTATTGTATTAAAATTACTTCCGTTTAAGATAATTAGTTGGCACACAATATTCTTAAAATCTGTACAAAATCTGTTAGTGGGGTGCTATCCTCATATCGTTAACGAAGATTTATTGGGCTCACAATTCATGTCATAGAGTGGCTTGCAAATTTAACAAATATGAATTTATAGATAAAAGAGCAACACACATGTAAGTGGTTTAGCTGGAATTCAAATCCAAAAGTTGTAGTACGAATGTAGGTCCTCTGCGACCTCGCCTATGGAGGTCATTCGTTTAGAAACTAAGTAATTTCAAGTGAAGCATATATAGTGGCTTCCCTAGCACTTTAGTGAGCAAAACTGAGTACAAGTATTAATGCAGGGCGTAGCTGTACAATATAAATTACACACTGCTGTACGTTTGTAAAGAAAATATAAGGCATAAAAAAGGAGAATAATATGAACTGATTTTCAATGGTGAAATATTCCTTTCAAGTTAGAGTTCAAAAATTATTTACTGGAAATTTTACAAAAGCTTTAAAGGTGGAACAGCAGGATTCTATACAAAATGTTATTTGATGGACATCTCCATTATCTGCTGAATCTACCGCTGTCATCAAATTATTTCATGAAAATGTTTGGTGTTACAAAACATTTCTAACTAATTTTGTCTGGTGAAGGAAAACTGCTTTCTTAGAACATACTTGTACTAACAAACAATTAATGATGTATTTGTTTCCTTAATCAAAACGTTTTTAAAAATTTTGTTTTTCAAATTTGTACAAAATTCGCGTAATTATGTAGTGCAAATTACAGTCGAATTTATTGTGATAACATGCTGCAAATGTAGTGGTTTTACTCTGCGCGATAATGTGTCACTTCATAAAAAGAGTAGATCGTAATATACATTTTATGATTAATTTATTATCACTTTCATAAAGCACAGTAAATGGTTCTCTCCTCAACCTCTGCTTCATGGACGGCGCATTTAAAAAGCTCACTAAAACTCTCGGTGGGCAATGACATTCAAACGAGAAAAGACCACTGTGTTAAAGCATGTGACGTGACGGCTTTTAATTATTGAAATATTAACTAACGTGAAGCCTGGGTCCCGAAGTAAAATATTTACTATTGAAAGTCTGAAAAAAGGCGATTATCATGATCATGGTAGAGCAGCGGCTACAACAAAAAGTCTCATGCGCACAGAGCAGTTGAGTGACGATGAGAGATTTGGGCGGCTCTTAACAACGAGGCCTTATGAGCCAATGAGGGTGAAATGAGGTGAGACTGTAGCAGTGCCGGAATACAAGAGCTGGGGAAACGGGAGATCCACGAGGAAAACCCGCCGACGAGCGGCATTGTCCGGCACGATTCCCACTTGCAAGAATCCAGGAGTGACCCGGCCGGGGAATGAACGCGGTTCGAGGGAGGCGAGCAGTCTAACAGCTCAGCCACCGCGGCCTCCGCACAGAGAAAAACGGCCAATACAGGACACCAAAAAACGGAAGTTATGCATTTGAACACAGTCCAGAAGGTTTCCGCAATCTAGTGAAGACATAAAACATACACAATTCCACCAAGGGCGTGTCACCGACCTGCCTTGGTTGGCGCACAGACTCTAATATAATATGTTAAGTGTCCCTACCGCCGAAGTAAGTAATTTTGCGAGAAGTGACATCGACGTGTCGTTAAGATAACATCGAGTATGAAGAGTATATTATAATGTTTGGGCACATATACGGGTATCCACTGCCATTGCGTATTGTGAATCCATATATTAATTCAGCTATTTTATAAAGAGTGAATTTTTTTTGTATATATTTAGCGGCACATTAATATGTCTCTGAGACGAAAAATTATTACAACATTTATCTGGTAGTATAGTTAAAAATGGAATTCGAAGGCAATGGGACGTGGGATAGGAGCTGAGAAGCAGGCAATGACCTCACCCACATGCATTTATATATATGTATATATATACAAAGAATATCACAAATTTATACATAATAAATAATTTTCATTTCTGTGGATTATATGCATTATTTATATTTATGTATCAAAAGCGTACAGGCATACAATATGGGAATATAAATATATGGTTATGCATAGGTGATGGGATTAATGCATTTTAAAATTATCTGTGACCCTGGTCGTATGAATAGTGTACGTAGATTTTCTCAGACTGCTTTCGTATTTTTTACATTTAAAGTGTAAAAACATTTTTACATTTAAAATGTCAAGTTGACTATATGGGTCGTTCGGGAAGTGTTTAGTTACGTGATTTGAGAGAGCAAGATCGTACAATATATGAATGGTTCACGACCAGTTTTGAATAGTTTGTCACCAACGGTAAATATGCTGCTGGACATCGAAAATGCCGTATCTTCAGTTGGATCCCGATCATGTGGTGCAACATCGATGTCCGTGGGCATGCTCGCGAGCGCGTGAGGTTGATAGCGTTGTTCTCCAGCATTTGGCCATTTGACTCGAGACTTCGTTAGGCAATAAATACAGCATCTTTTATATGCCATATGACAGAAAAATAGCTGTAGAGACACCTCAAATGAATCACACGCGCAACAGGACTCGTATTGTTGTTCGCTATGTGCTTCGCGGCATGTTACAGGACTTTCAATTTGATTAGCATCTTACGAACACTGAGGCTACTATTAACGGATTTTATTCAATTGTTATACACACACGCACACACACACACATATATATATATTTTTTTTTTCGAACACATGATGTGTAGGTGACTCGAACTCATGCGCCACCATCGAGGATTGTCTTGGACCTCTCAGGCACCCCGACTGATTTGATATGCATTACCTAACATTTAATGAAGCGCTTGGTTCGTCTTTGCTCGGTGGGCTACAGCCAGTATAGCGCGAATAAAATCGCAATGTGTTTATTTTTCGTATCTCATTCCTTGATTCGCGATAGAACTCTCTACATGTTTCTGAGGCATTTTTTTCGTGGCCGAAGACTCTGTTCATGAAATGGTTCGCGACATATCTTGAGGAATTTTGTCATATCTCATATCTTGGCTCCGGCCTTGATTCGCGATGTGGTTCACGATGCGCTTCGCATCATATTCCGAAATTCATGACTCGATTTGCTGCATGATCTCGATGTGTGAGATGTCTTGCAAAAAATTTCCATGACGTGATTCGCAATTATATTCTTGCTATGCTATGTATTTCGAGATTGGTCAACATCGTCTCTTTGTAGGACCAGTCAGTATAATTCGTGTGGCTAGTTTATACGGTCATTTGGACAAGTCGGTCGGTCTTGACGGTTGGTATTGCCTTTCGGTCTTCTTGTTCGGTTTGCATGGTCGGCTGGTAATGCCAGCTGGCATGGGCTGTCTGTATGATTGGTGTGGTCGTAGATATGGTCGTTTGGTGTGGTTGATCTTGTCCTTTAATTTTGCCAGTTGGCCGGTTTTGTCAGTCGGTATGTCCAGTCACCTTTAACAGCTTGTTGGCTAGGTGTGTTGGTATAGACATTTGATATATTTGGTAAGTATAGTATGTATAATATGTCAGTTTTGATAGATAGTATAGCAGGTCATTCATATTTGTTTGTGGGTGTACTTTTGATATGGACATTTGTTATTGACAGTTGATATGGTTATTTGGTATGACCAGCGGGTATGGGAAGTCTGTATGGTTGGTTGTTGGTATTGCTGGTCGGTCGGTATGGTTGTTTGGTACTGTCAGTCTTATTAGCTTGTTAATCTTGTCGGCCTTGTTGATTGTTCGTGAAGGTCGTTTGGTCTAATCAGATTTGTAAATTGCCCTTGTTTGTTTGTCTTGACAGCTGTTCGATGTTTTATGTTCGTATGTTCAGTTGGTCTGTATATTTCTTGACTAACAAGTATGGTCATTAGTATGACCAGCTGGTATGGTAAGCTTGTATGTCCCAGATCTCTCCAAATGTATCTACTCTCGAGACTGACAAACTTGTGAGTTCATTGACCTGTAAGATATACTTCAGAATCCTCTTTACACTTCAGCAAATATCGAATGCCTTTTTGNGAGACTGACAAACTTGTGAGTTCATTGACCTGTAAGATATACTTCAGAATCCTCTTTACACTTCAGCAAATATCGAAGGCTTATTAGTTATTTTCTAAAATAGCAGGAGGTCGTAGGTGGGCCTGCATTTCCTTGCAAGTTTAATTCTCTGTTTCAGGGTCCTTAAGTAAGTCTTTAGCCGATTGAAAAGGTAACACGTCCATACTTGAAGTTAAGTCCAGCTTGTACCGAAATTAATCCGAGAAATTTTTCCTTTCTCTATATACATAAAAAAATTACGAGTTCCAATATTACACATCCCGTTATAAAAATAGAATTTTGGTAAGAGACATACGTATACAGTTTGGTAAATTCTTGAATGTTTTATTAAAATTTCGTTTATCCACAATATTTATTGGTTTGTTTTTCGTTTAGTAGGATAGCAGATAGTCATACAGTGGAATTCGAAAATTTTCCTATACCAACCCGGCTAAGCCCATTCCTTCGAAACGGTAGGCTATAATCTATTATAATACAAGCTCATTAGTGTTGGATGTATTACGCTACTTTCTGTCAGTTTTGATACATTAGTTAAATGAATGGCTCAATCTATTATTATTTCCTGCTTATGTGATTGTGTCAATTGGCATAACAATAGCTTGAATTTGACATAATTATTCTAACACAATCGTGACAAATATCCTGAGTGGGTTATTGTTGTGTAACATGGATGAGGCGAGAAAATAAATTATTTATGTACTTACATGAAGGAACTTTTGTGTTTTAACCCNTTGTTGTGTAACATGGATGAGGCGAGAAAATAAATTATTTATGTACTTACATGAAGGAACTTTTGTGTTTTAACCCGTTAGGTCCTTGTGCCTTGTATTCGTGGAAGTGTACACGTTACTTAAGAAGGTTAAACTTGGCCAGCATATTACAAGTAACGTAATTTTTTTTATGTGGGCTTGACATGTTACATTTAAGTATGACGAGGTAAAAGTTNCCAGCATATTACAAGTAACGTAATTTTTTTTATGTGGGCTTGACATGTTACATTTAAGTATGACGAGGTAAAAGTTATGAGAAGTGTAAATTACGCGTGGAAGTTAAAGTGTAGTGTTAATAAGGGGAAAGGGGGCGCAGTTAGTGTTATCAAAGTGTGATAAATTGTAGCACGATAACTGCTGCCGGAATAATGAAAACATAATATTTTGCAGGCGGTTTGTTAGAATGCTGTATCATATGATTCCGCACTCACATTTTTACAAATGTTAACTACAATATTATGGAGAAATTAAGTNGTTAGAATGCTGTATCATATGATTCCGCACTCACATTTTTACAAATGTTAACTACAATATTATGGAGAAATTAAGTTAATATCTCACTTCATGGGATAATGTGATTAAAGAGAATAAGTACTTACATGTTTATAGGAGGATTAAAATCACATGAATAAAAACTATCAAATAGCATTTTGTTCGAAGTATGATATTAAAAAACATAAAGACGATACTGTCACAAAACTTAGGTTGTCTTGCGATATAACATGCATTCACAGACGTTTGTTATTGAACTGCATTTTTAAGATAGTGAAGGGGCGACGTACGCGATAAAGGCCTTTCCGAGCAGACAGGAGTTATTGGTTGGTCGAGAGTGCTGCACTTAGCGAGGCAGCCCTCTGGTGCTCAGGGGAATTAGTTACGCCCGTCAGGCATGATTCAATACTTTCTCCCTCCGAGGAGCTCGCCAAATTGTGAAAGTACCATCTAACGTGGGGAAGAATAAGAGCTCTCTGGCATGCAAGAATCGGTCACGCTTTCTGTTTTCAGTTGCAGCATACTGGTTACACAGTATATACGCAAATATCTGTGTTTTCATTTCGAGATACATATTTGTCACAAGCGAAGTCCTGTTTTCAGAAGTCCAAACATCGCGCCGTGTGATTTATCATGATCCCAAACTATCCCAGACATGTTATGAAATTTTACGACGAAAAGTACCCAACAAGTCTTGTATTTTATGCCTTCCTTCGTTGCATTTGCGGTTGGATCTAGCCCATTACACCTAGTTTTCATTCCTTCTTCATGAAAAGTGTGAGTTAGCTACAGTGAAGACGATATTCGTTACTTACTGATCGCGCAGTTAAAATGAATAAAAGCGAAGGCCCAGTGGAAACCATGCCATCTGAGATGATATAGCTCATTTTTGTAGCTAGCTCTAATGGTACGTAAAAACATGGGATAAGGTGTTTCACTCTAATCCATTAGTAATGGGTATGTGTGCCGATTAAAGAGTACAGTAAGCTTAGGTAGCTATGCAATAGTTTCCTTTAGTAGTTTCCCACGTTCCCACGTTCGTATGTGTGAGTCACAAGTTAGGATACAAAGCATATTCGGCTTAGTGGCTACCGGTAGTGCAGATGACCATTAAGCAGATATATATTAATGATTTAAATTAACCCGGTACACCTACCACATTATTCCAGCAAAACGATGAAAATGGACCTGTAGCTATGTCAAGAGATATTCATTAACGTACATTCATTCAGTATAGTCTTTTTGCGGTTTCAATATACTTTTTTTAATAAAACAATTGAAAAATCACCCAATGCACGACGTGCTAGGTAATTTCCTAAATAAGTCCAATATCATAGGTGCTTTATACTTGTGTTGATACAAAATGAACTTATTTTTTGATAAATTTATCTTTAAGTTATGTTTCATCTCTAAGTGGCAATACTCAATTTAAAATTTATATCAATTAATACCTAGCAAGACCTAGTTCGTATACAAAACATTATTATAATAAGTGCGCACGAATGCGGTGCATTGTCCTTTTGGTGCAATTTTCTAGACTTGGTTAAGCTTAGTTTACATGAGGCGGAGAAATATCCTAGAAGTATAACTTACGCACGGCTTCAGAAAACTTGGAAGATATCTTGAATGGTCTATATGTACCCGTTTCAGTACTATGCACCAACAAATTCAGGACTTGTTAGGGAAAGATGTTATAATACGGGGAGTGCATTCGATGAAACAATAGAACGAGAATGTACCGAAGGTGTTCTTTTTGAAAATGCTTTAACTATTTTGCCCTTCTGCCAGACACCATTTCATATAACCTCAAGCTTTCTTTATGAAAGCTGAAAGAGATCGCATCGAATAAATAAAATAGTAAAGCATATAGGTATGCATGCTGACCGCAAGTCCAGCGGGAGCAATGCTCAGGTGTTATTCAACAATACGAATGTGAGCTGTGTGTGACTTTGTACGACTGGTAAGCTTTGCTACGTATTTATATACTGTAACTGATAAGAGGCCAGGTGATATATTTCCGATAATATTACAGTGTGGGATGCGTGTTACTGTTAACGAGATAGTTTACGAAGCATGCCCAATGTGCTGATGGCGTACGCTAAAGAGAAATTTGAAAATTCAGGCCCACATTACATGTGACACGACTTCGGGTGTAGGGATACCTGTGTTGGGAGAAGCCATTACTAGGATAAATTTGGGAAAAAAAATCTTCCTTTATAAATTACACAGTTATTAATTTTTCTTCAAAGCGTGGCGTGAGAGTAAAAATAACCAACAAAAGGAATTATGGTTGGGCCTGCTGTTTTATTGGATGTTATTAAAAGCACGCAGAAGATCAGTGATACTCTCTGGGGCCCGTCACACGTGTTTACATAAATTTTGCTGTATCGTGATAACTGTACATTTTTGCAGTATTTTTAGCCTACTTTCTGAAGGAAATTTCCAGTCTGTGTGTATGTGTGTGTGTGTGTGTCTGTGTGTGTGCCCCTCCCCAAAAAAAAATTAATGAATGAACAAAATCTCACTAAACTCGGTACACATATGGTAGAACTTAGTAAAGAAATCTGAGTTTTATAGTTCTAGATCACGCCGATCGCTTACTTTCAAAATGGCGGCCATAAAAAATCTTATGAAGATATGTCATCACGGAAACCGTTTAAACAAATTAAACGAAATTTTTATTTTGGCAGTGCATTACGTAAGTAATGTTATAATTAATGGATGTAACTGTTGGTCCTCCATTTTGAAAGATAGCACCACATGAATAAATAAAAACTTTATGTGATATCTCGAACACTATTTAACCGAATATCGTAAACTTAGGCAAGTATGTGATACTATGGTAGGCCATGTAAACATATTACAATTTAAATTAAATATCCCTTATTTCCAAAATGGCAGTTTTACGAATGTTTTAGGTTTGTTTGGAATGCCTACCATACCGTTCGACGAATTTCGACAAAATTTGGCATGCTTAAAGCATTTATTAGAAGCGTAATATATAAAACACATATAAACTTTTGTCAACTATTTTGTAAAATAGCATTGCATGAAAAAAACCTTATTTCATAACTCGGTAAACAATTGACCGATTCCTACCTAATTTGGTAAGCAAGTAATACTGCGACAGAAGATGTAAAATGAAATGTTTTAAGTAGGTGAGCCATTAAGTGTATGGCTGCCTACACTCGGGGCACCGGTCAGTTCACGAACTTATTAATGGTTGTAGTTTATTGTTTATGTAATGTAAGATGGATTTATGAGAATGTTTAATTTAATTAGTTTGAATATTTCCCACAGAGTGAAATCATAGTTATTCCAAAATGCATGCATGATAAATACAGGAAGTAACACGTGTAAAAAGTAAAGCTGAAACTTAACGAATACTCCTAAATATATTTTTTAATTGGTCAGTTTTTGAAATATTTAAATAAAAAATAATTTTAGTTGCTAATTTTCTAATTAACTACATAGTTTATATCAAAATTCGGTGTCCTTATTGAAGTATACAAAAGTTTCGAAATAATTAAACATAATTGTAATGAACTTTATACTTTATATGCCATTGTTTTTCAGTATCATAGTCTAACGGGAGGAGAATAGGGAGGACTCTTATTTAAGTAATTACTTGAAGTTTCATTGATTATGGATGGAAAACTACACGATAGTAAACATCTTATTGCAGTCTGTCAGGATAAAACCAATTACATTAAAATTGATATTTATGCATGCTGTCGCATGTCGAAATACGTTCCGTCCCGTCACATTAAAAATGGCAAGGATATGAATTAGTTGGAAGTTCAAATGGTTTTCCATTTCAACTTCACGCAGTACTACCGAGATACATATAGCACATTAAAATTTGTATAAGCTATTGACGATAAAATAACCAATTTTCAAAGACCTCATGCTACAAAATATAGTAAAAAAAAAATCTTTATTTTATACTTAGACGTTAACTTCCGAGTGCGGTGGAATATTCAGACTGTGTTTATTACTTACATTACAATATTTATTTTAAAATGTCCATAAAGTATCAAACAATTGACGCTATTCGACTCCTTGTGGTATGATGTACAGGGAGGGTCACAGGGTCTGAGTTATTTTTACCAGGCAGAGACTATAAGGTGCCTTAAAGGTTGAGGGTAAACAATAAGGTAGTCACTCGGTGTTTCGATTTAATGGGTTATATTGTTTTGAATAGTTATGAATACATAACACCGAGATGTGGTACCTTGCGAGTTGGTGGCTTTAAGGGCTAATTAATGTACTCGCTAAACGTTGTCGACGTCTTGGGGAGGGGGACGCTAGGCGTCGGGGAGGTTTCTTTGAGCGAAGTGGTTGATACTTAGCTGTCCTGGTAATTCTGGGTGTTCCATGGTAGGTTGAGGTCCGGTGATTCTGGCGGCCTTTCACAGGCCCTGGCTTTGGTGACGTCTCTCCACGACTGCTGCTCCATGTTCACTTCTCGATGGACGACTCCATAACACACTTCTTCCGGTGACCTCGTGATCTGACTCACTCTCGCGAACTTCTGATCNGACCTATGCGCCTGCGGCCAAACATTGTCAGTTCATCTTACTCATCTAACTAGAGGTGTGTTGGCACCAATCTAGCTTACTTCTGCATTTTCGCGGTGTGTGTTCATGTTCTCCTGCCTTTTGCGAGAGGAGGGGGGAGACTCGTGGCACAACTGCCAAGCTCTGTCAGCCCTTTGCTTGTGTATCTCGGGTGGTCTGGCGATATTCTAGCTGCTGCTCTCCTTGGCACGTGTCTTAATTCCTTTGTGGGCGAAAATTGCTAGCCTACTTTGGCATGACCTTTGCATGCTTTAATGGCATGTACATCCTCTCGGTTCGACCCGACCTGGCCGCATGTATCTCACAGCGCGTGTTAACTGTAGGCACTCGCGGGGGATAAAATGGCAGGGGGTGTTAGCTTTGCTTCTACTTACAATATGCGTTACGCATCACAGTGACTGAAAGAGAAAAGTAACAAGGGCTTCAAAAGTGGTCACTTTGCCGTGTAAAATCTATACTTAGAGTCAAGATAGTTAATGGATATAATAAATTATTTATAAACCTTAATTATAATATTTAAAACAATATAAATGAAACATGGCCTACCTGAAAAGGTTTACAAAATAGCTAAATAACGTTACAAGTCATCGAGAATATAACAAGTGGATAAAAAACTACGATTTTATAAGGTTACTATGTAAGAGATATTAATATGTATTTTATGCCGAATGATACTCTAAAGTGTTACATCCGCGGTAAGTTAAGGAAGGAATTGAACAATTCACAATTTAAGAATGAGAAAATATGATTTCCCTCTCCCTGATTAATTTTTTAGAGGAATAAAAATTATTTCCTTGCTCCGAGAACAAAATTTACATATTTATTACAAAACTTGTTACCCATTTCTATGATTTATTTAATTAACTACAGTTGAAACATATAATACTATGTTGTACTTAAGAATTGTATTCTGCAAAGGGAAATTTGGTTTATAATGCTGTTTTACAATAAGATATTTGTATAAAGTAGGCGTATTTTATGCGAAAATATTTTATATAGTTAGTGTTTCATCGTCGCAATTCACATATAAAGAATTTTTACTTATCTGAGTTGAGTGAAGTGGAGAGATATGGGTGGCCCTTAACATCGAGATCTTGAGAGTTGATGAGGGTGAAACGAGGTGAGTATGGAGCAGCGTTGGAATGACAGAGTGAGGGAAGCTGGAGATCCCCGAGAAAACCCGCTGACCAGCAGCATCTTCCATCACTATTCCCACATGCGAAAATCCGGGAGTGACCCCGCCGTGAATCGAACTCGGTTCGTCTGGGTAGGAGACGAGTAGTCAAACTACTACACCGCCGTGGCTCCTTTTAACTTATCTGAACAATACAATAAATGCAATGTGGCTATGCTGTGGTAGCTACCCATGTAATGACATATACACTGAAGAGTCAAAAAACCTTTATAGGCGTGCGTATATAAATAACAGAGGTATGGAACCAATCAGAGTAACGCGATGCGGTCGGCAACGCCTATTTGAGAGAATAGGCGTCTGGCAAAGTTTCTAGATCCGTTACTGCTGCTACAATGGCAGGTTATCATGATTTAAGTGAGTTTGAACGTGGTGTTGTAGTCGGCGCACGAGAGATAGGACATAGTATCTGCGAGGTAGCGATAAAATGTGGATTTTCGCGCAAGACCATTTAATGAGTGTGCCATGAATATCGGGAATCCGGTAAAACATAAAATTTTCGACATCGCTGCGGCCGGAAATAGATCGTGAACGAACGGGACAAACGATGACTGACGAGAATCATTAAACGTGACAGATGTGCAACACTTTCTGAAATTATCGCTGATTTCAATGCCTCCTGCATACCTTCAGACATTAGTCGAGTCCATGCCACGTCGTCTTGCAGAACTTCTGCGTGCTCGCGGGGGCCCTACACGATATTAGGCAGGTGTACCAGTTTTTTTGGCTCTTGAGTGTAAGTAAATTGAGGATATAACCGGATAAGACAAATATATTTATGTGTAAAATTTACACGCATTCGTACTACCGTCCAATGCAGGAGCACACGGCTCAAATTCATTGAATGGGTATAACTTGCATTAAAGGTAAGTTGACATAGATATAAATAGGTAGCGTTTGTAAGAAAAACTGGAAAGAGTTTGATATGATGATTGCAGTGACCTGGAAGATTTAAAAATCTTCTGCGGAGTATTGTTTGTTGTATTCTGTGTGGAACCGCAAGCGATGGTGGCGATTGTTGTGTGTAAGCAGTGGACTTCACAATTACAAAAAGAAGCTTTTTACCCTCTGCCAGCACTAATTTTAATAATGGATACTCGATGATAGTATTGTAAATGTATTTTTCCTTCCTGTTTGTTAAGGACATTGGCCTTAAGGATGAACGCAAATAAAAAGCTTCAGTGCCATGTGCTTTCCGGACAAGAAATAAACACACCTGTGTTATAATAGAAGAGTCCGTTTTTACGCTGCTGTGGACATCATGGTGTCCGCAAACCTGCCGCTTGAACTCTGTTGCAGCAGGTTTATAATAATCATTTTTTACGGATCTTGTGTCCAAAATATGTTTACCTACGAAGAAAAAACCTTCTCCAGACTACCCAAAAGTACTTTTAAAATATAAAAATATAATGCATTGTTAAAAACTACATCAAACTGCTGTTACTTATAACATACTGCTGGGAGACGAGGTAAATTAGGCTAGGAACCAGTAATGAACATTGCTGCCGACTTTCTACCAATAAAATTGTAGAATCAAATCTACAGTCACAAAGGTACACGCACCACGACGAAAACACTGTTCCCCAGTTCAGAGCCTTGCGCGTAGCGTCTATGGTGCTCCTGATGCGAAGGTTAGTGTCACCCTTATTGCTCCCTCGCATCTTAGCCTCAAATGCACAAGGGTCACTTGGCCTCGTCACTCGATGGTTTTAATTAGACAACGAGCCCGTCTCATTGGCTTGGGTGAGCGGGTATAACTCAAAGACGTCCCACAGAAAAATTTACTATCAGTTTTAACATGGCCATAGATGAATAAGCCTTGATCCTTGTTCCACTTCTGCGACAAAAGCTGCGTCGCAGACGACAACTATCTCTGGTTTCAACATCCAGGTTCTTGAATTCTCGAATGAAAATTTGAGGTAACTCGTCTCATGCACTTTCTCACAACTTTAATTGTTCTATGCAACACATCAGAAATCTCAATTTGCGGAAGCGGCGAAATTATTAGAAATTAAATGACGGTTTAGCAAAGGTACGCCAGTTAATGTGTATAACATATGTTCAATATGAATATAATGTGGAAGAAATTTATTGACGTTGTACCTGAATAACATTGTTCGTATTTGGTTTACAAGAACTTATTTTACAAAAAATGACGTGTATTATCAGTAGTTTTAATATACATAGGTCAATTCATAAAATATTTTAAAGGCAAACTATACTTGAAATGTAATTATCATATCCTATTTGAATAAAATATTATTATGAAAACCAAACATTATTTATCATATTATTTTCTTATTAATATTTATTTATATAAAAACATATAAATGAGAAGGGTTAGGCCACAAAGAATGTTCATGTTTTTAAAAATATGATAAGATACCGGGAGAGTGTTGTAAATATAATATGCGTAAAGATGACTTTGTTACCGAAATATAAGAATACATCTCGGGAAAAGATGAAAAATTTATTTCGTTTCCTTCGTGACATACTAACTTCCGGTGTAAATGATAATATATAAATCCGACGCATAGTTACATCTTTGAAATTTTGAGTAGAAATATTAAGGCGACTTTGAGGTAATGGCGTGATAGCACGAAGCACCGAAGCTGTTCACGCTCTGTCATTCCGGTAGACCAACGGCCATATTGCCCGCCATAATGGATGTCGGTGACCTTGACCCGGTGACCTTAAAAAATTGAAAACCCTTAGTAATTACAATATTTCCTAAACTTTATAAATAATCAATTTAAATATTTAGTAACGGTTTATTAAAAATTTATTAAAAATGTATTAATAATTATTTTAAAATTATTAAAAACTTAGAATTTTGAATGTTTGGGCATAGAGGGGACACAAGAAAGGAGCCCAGGCGCCAACCAGTCGCCAAGTTATTACGCCATCCAACCGCCATGTTGGATTCCGGTAACGTTTACCCAGTCACCTTTGACCTTTACCCGTGGACCTTGAATGACCTTTAACCTTGCACCCAAAAGAATTGCCAAAAATATCAAAAACACATGTTAAACAGTTATAAAAAAAGTTTATTAGAAATTATGTAAATATTATTAAAAAATAATAAAAAATTAATAAAATTATTATATTCTATTATTTTTTAAATTTAAGTTTCTGGAAGTCCCCCATAGCACCACGTCCATCCCCTACCACCTCCCCAATGCGTATTCTATCGAATACACTCTACCCGCCATATTGGTTTTTCCGTTTGTCATTTGTTTTCATTTTAGACACCTAGAGGGCACTGATGACTCCGACCAATATGTTAGATCTGGCTGACCTTCGGCTTTACCTCACATCTGTAACCTACACCTCGTGCTCATGACCTTGGGTAAACTTGAACCCAAAAATAAATTCTGAAAATTTTATAAAATCCAAATAAATTCCAAAATATATTTTTAAATTAAAAAAACTATTAAAGACTTATTTTTTACCAATCTTTCTATCAATCTCGAAATATTTCCATTAATCAGCACCGCAATCAGCAATCCATACCAATCCCCACATCAATCCACAAACCAATTAACACCAATCCACTCCAATCCACACACTTATCCACACCAATCCTTTTCAATCCACAAATGAATCCACACACCAATCATTACACCAATCCACACCAATACACACCAATTCACACTAATCCACNAATCCTCCTCCAAAATCCACAGCATTTTACGAAAATCCTTCGCAATCCTCCTCCACAATTCACAGCAACCCACGCTAATCCTTCGATCGATCCCAATCATTTGGTCAATCCCAATCCTTCGATATAATCCTACTGTTTGTCCCCCACTCATATGAGTACAATTTACATTCGTTTGCTAACTGTCTCCAAATATGTACATGTCAAGAGAATTAGGTATTGTATGCAGTCATCTATCTATGTTTTCTATACTAAAGTCTGTATTATGATTCTCTATGCAGATCGTTTCGTTATTAATCGAGAGATATTAGCACCACTTTAAAGTTGTGAGGGAAAAAAGGATACAACACACCAAATTAAAGATATCCTAAAATTATATAATAATTTATTATTATCAATTTAATTACAATTTCAGAAGAAAGCAGTTCATCACATAATGTGATATATCCTCGATTTTTCAGTTTACTAATGATTGAAGATAACATGTTAATGTGCGTGAAATCCCCGCTATTTTGAAGGTCAATCAAATATCTTGGTCTATCAACACGTTCATTCGGGTCTTCCGGAAATAGTTAGCTAGTATTCTCGGCGTCTTCTGCCTTCTTCATGTCGCTTGTTGCAGCAAATGTGTTGGAGGGGTGTGTCAGTGCATCGAAAAAATCTCCATCATCATCTTCAGCACTATCACTGTCTTAATGTTTATTTTCACCAATGCTCTCTTCATGGTCATCTTCTCCTCATGTTTTGTATTCTATATTCAATGTGCTTTACTTTGTAGAAGAACTTGTATGGTCATCAGTATTTACAGCTGACGACAGTTTATTTAGAAGTTCGTCTACTTCATGTAAACGTCTCGCAAGTGTGCATTCCACACACACCGACTCTGCCATGCCTCGTAGGTTTCTCATGCCGTCTAACTGTCTCATCATAATCGTCTGCGGAATCGGTACCCATCTATGTAGCAGGGGGTGTTGACGACATCAGTTTCTGGCGCTCAAAGAGCAATTCCTTACATATTTCGGCGGGGTTCGTCAATGTATCACATTGCACGAACTGCATGTACCCATTGTGGTAACGCTTCATCATGCAGTATGTATTACAAGTATCATATAAAATAAACAATATCATCTTTTGTGCGCCATTTTGAAAGATAGTGCCGTATGTTAAAATAAATATTTTACATTATATTTTGAAAAAATAGGGCACTTAATAAATACTATGATACGCCTGGTAAATATGAGTAATAAAACTTTATTAGGCACTTACATAAAAAAATGGCGCTGATATCAATACGTCATGTTTATTTGGTACATCTACATTACTATTTAAACAGTTCCAACCAAATTTTGTACGCTGACAGTATATATANTCAAGCTTGTCAAAAAACAAAACTTTTTCCCGCTATTTTGCAAAATTGTGGTACTTTAATTAATCAGATCTTTGTGTAATTTCTCGGAGAACAATTTTCCGATTCCTACCAAGTATGGCGAACAAATAGTACTGTAGTAGGTAATGCTAACTGATATGTTTTAGGTATGCCAGATTCTTATTTTCAAAGTGCCTTTAATATAGCTATTTTAGATTTGTATGTAATATCGTCGAATACCATGTAATTAATTCCAACGAAACTTTGTATGATGGCTGTATATATTACAACAATGAAATGTGTAAACACAAAATTTTTTTGTCCGACATTTTTTATAATAGTATTATTTAACAAATTGAAATTATGTGATCTCCTAAAAACAACTGATTTCTACCGAATTTGGTAAACAATTTGCTTTATCGCTGGCAATGTAAACAAATAAATTTTTACTAGGTCTGACAAACACATTTTTAAAATGGCGGCCGTATCAACCTTTTAGATCAGCATTTTTTATCTACGAAACTACAAAACCATTTTAAACTTATCTTTGTATGCTGACAGTATCAGTTGTTTCCTTCAAAATAGTATATGCAAAACATCTTTACCCACAATTTTGTAAGATAGCTTTACATGAAATGATATAGTTTTATGCAGTATCTCGGGAATTAATAAACTGATTTCTTTAACATTTTGCGAAGAAGTTGTATTCTGGTAGACTATATTAAATTATATGTTTTAAATATGTACAGGGGATGGACAAAATAAAATGAACACCATGCAATATACTAAATTTTGTTGCATGTTGGCAACACTGCTTCCGTGTAAATAATGCGACGCGTATGTATTGCACAGTTTACGTGCCAAGTCTTGTAGGTTATATTTCAGTGTATTATACGCTTTGTTCCGCGACGGTTAAAACAAACGATCGGTGAAATGTGTGATCTCTCATACTTCGAAAGAGGGCAAATCGTTGATGCTCGGTTAGCGGGAGCGTCTGTGACGAAAACAGCTGAATTGTTTAACGTTTCAAGAGTGACAGTATCCACGGTAACAACAGCATACACAAAACATTGTAAAACATCATCGGCGAAGAGAAATAGTGGGCGAAACCCAAAGTTAACTGACAGAGACCGACGAAGATTAAAAATAATTGTTTCCAGACAACATAAAACTACCGCGGTAAAAGTGACAGCAGAATTTAATACTGAATTGATTAATACTGTTTCGACAAAAACAGTACGGCGGGAGCTCCACAAAGATAACATTCATGAAAGGGCTGCAATTTTGGAACTTATTATAACGGAAGCCAACGCTAAGCTGCGAAAGAAGTGGTGCCACGATCATAAAACCTGGAAACTTGATGGTTGGAAGAATGTGGTATGGTCCGATGAATCATCGTTTACATTGTTTCCTACAAACGGCCGGGTTTATGTATGGAGAACCCCAAAAGAAGCCTACGATTCGGACTGCCTGATTCCTACAGTCAAGCATGGGGGAGGTTCCGTTGTAATTTGGGCGGCTATATCGTGGTATCCAGCTGGTCCTCTCATTCACATCACTGGTCGGATTACTGCGAATGAATATCTCGACGCCCTCAATGATGAAGTTCTTACTAGGACTAGCATATTGCTGCCAAACACTGCCATATTCCAAGACGATAATACGCCCATGCACACAGCCAAAAAGGTTCAGTCTTGGTTTGAGGAGCATCAGAATATTATCAAACAATCGTCAGACCTCAACATAATTGAACCGTTTTGGGGACTTAAAGATGAGATAGCGAGGAGTAAATTTCCATCTCCAACATCATTGAAGCAATTTGCGCATGTTTTGGTACAAGAATGGGACAACATTCCGTTGGAAACTATTCAGACACTCTAGGAATCTATTCCGCGAAGAAATGCAGCTGTTCTTAAAGCAAATGGTAGCCCAACACCTTATCATTAATTAATAAATATTGTGTATATGTCAGTTGTTCATACTATTTTGTCCATCCCCTGTAAGTATCGTATTATCTGAATGGCGTACATACAAATATTTTAGCTTAGTGTGCTATATCTGCGAAACTATGTGACATATTAAAATTTAACTGTGTACATTTTACCTATAACAATAATCGAATGTGCTGATAGATACACTTTTTGCACTCCATTTATGAAGATCGTCACTTGAGTAATGGAGGTCTTATGTAATATCTCGAAGACCAATAAACCGATATGGATACAGAGAGCCTCCTATGCCATGTTTTTTGCAAAGTTGTGCATAAAGTAAACTGAACATTTTTTTCATATTTGTTGAACAATTTGACTTATTTCCACAAAATTCTGGACTCCTACAGAAGGCCCAGTATAGTTAGGTAATTGAAATGAGATCACGCAATAATTAAAAATAATGGCGGCAATATAAATATTTTTATGTTTGGCGTATATTTTAACAATTAAAAAATTACTATCAAACATTTTATTATGACTTTATATATTACAAATGTCGCGTACAGAGGCTCTCTTTAGGCAATTTTGTGAGATATTCCCATTTAAGGAAATAATGTTTTCATGTCATATCTCAGTTACCAATCGACCGATTTCGATGAAATTTTTCGCACAATTAGCGATATGGTAGGTCATGTAAACTCATGAGTTTTAGTAATTCTAATGCTTATTTTCAAAATGATGGCCAAGTAAGTATTTTGAGGTAATTAAATCTATAATGAAAAATAGTATACCTTTTATATGCGAAGTTTATGCTCTAAATACTACATTCGTGATGCAGTTAATTGTAAGCTAGATTTTCTGAATTCGAATCCCGGGTAAGTCACGTGTTTTTTTTAATTGTCTTTTTACTGTTTCGCATGTTTCTTGTTTAATCACTAATGATATTGCTGTCAATGAGACTTCAACGTCCACCTACCAACCTAGCTTTTGTGAACTTTACTGAAATTTATTTGCACCCATGTAGAGGAAAGAAGGCTCATTAGGTATCAGCAACTTTCTGTTCACTTTAATGTTTTACAAATTACAGACGTAAAAAGAAATCGTCAAACAGCATTCCGTCTTTAAAACGTTCTCAAATGGAAGGTCTTTCGTAAGTAGACTGTTATGATTCACAAAAGGCGGACAAGCCTAGTTCTGCCCTCATGATCGCACAAATCTTTACAAGTCACTAGTATGAAATATAACATTATAACGAGACGCTGCTAAGAAACACAAGTATTGAACATTATTAAAATGACATTTATAAGACTGAAAATCTATGTGCTCTTTGGAGTCCTTGTTAAACAGTATCCTTAAGAGGACTATGTACTTAAACATTGTCCGTGAAATAGTTTTTTATACGAGTACGCGTATGCAAGTATATAAATGTTCTGGGGAAACGACTTTTATTCTAGATAACGTAAAAATAAATCATCTTAGCCCGTATAACTTTTTATATTACTGTAAAAATCGTGAAGATTGGAATATAATAGAACTTTTAGAGATTGCCTGTACAGTTGCTTTAAGCGGTGGGAGAAAAGCACATATATATACAGGCGCAGTTAAATCTATCGGTTTTCATGGCGTGTAGTAAAGTTACCATGTTGCAGGTCTGATTAGCACAGTACGGCGCACAGACGGAAACACTTCATGCCACGCGTGTAGGCGCGATGAAACGCGTGCGTGATACTGTCGCCCGTGTCGCTCCGTCATTTGTAAGCCTTGAACGCGCAAATCATCTCCTAGTGCACAGCGGTCTCAATAGACTTTTACAATGAGGTCGGGAGGAATTGGAAGAGGTTCCATGGGGATTCAAGAAGTCTTAAGTTCGGTCGCGGCCCGTCTACGCTTCCCCGTGCTTGGCGCATGAACTGCGTTGCAGTTTGAAATACTCGTTTAACAACGAAACTATTAAACGTGCGTCCAAAGTGCTGATCTACGAAAAGAACACACTCTTAAGACGAGGGCTGTTGGGTGCTTTCAAAATGTAACACACATAAGAAACACAATTTCAGTATACGCCAAAATGGCTAAAAACGGCCTTTTCAAAGTGCTGTATCACAAAATATACGCGTCAGATACACACAAAACATCTCAATGGCCCTGCATTGAGCCTTATTGCAGACTTTCCACCAATAAAATAGTAGGGTCACGGCTGAACATCCCATAGGTAAAGGCAGTGCGACGAGAACACTGCACGCCAGTTCCGAGTCTTGCGATCAGCGGCGATGGCGCACTTGATGCGCGTGGCAGTGTCGCCCTTATAGCTTCCGTGCTTCTCGGCCTCTAACGCGGAGAAAAGCGCTAGGTAGGCGTGAGCCGATTTAGAGCAGGCAGCATTTGGCAGGCAATCGATCCTGCCGCCACATAGTGGCAGACCTGAGTGTTGGTTGACAGTAACGTGGGTACAGATCATAGGTCGCAACAGTAGAACTTTCACACTGCCTGCAATATTGTGCGAAATCGATTCACAACAGAACACTTATTTTTTTTTTTTAGGCACTGAAATTTTACGACGAGTGTAAGAGTTGTATTTGGGAAAACATATTTTCACATTTTCGTTTTATTAACAGATATATAGTACATTTTGGTAACAAGGTAATAATAAAAAAATATATATTTCTTTACTTTCTTCAAATACTTTGCTTTTGCGATTGTAATTACGACGCTAACCTTTGGAAATTCTACAAGGGCACTTTCGCCTGGTTTTTCCTTTAAATTTATATATTTTGACATTTCGTCGGTCTACAGCATGGCTGTTACTCCATAAAAAAAAGTAATTGTTTATTAAATAAATTTAATATATATCTTATTGCTTTGGCCCAATGCACCTGCACAATAAATTAAATATAACTATTTATTTTAAGCATTTTTTCAAGATCTGTCAAGCACATGATCTGTTATACGCAGTTGTGAATCAGTAGGTTCGAAAACATGGCGCTAAGTTCTTGTGCACACAAGCTATGTTGTATGGTTACTGTGATGCTTTCAATTGTGAACAAAGTTCAACGTATCCATGGTCGGGTGCGCTTATTGCCATTGCCGTCAGTGGTGCTGTTGTCACAGCTAACCACGGCTCGCTTTCACTACGGCCGATAATTGGCTGGGCGCTGCTCGGATCCTCTCCATTATACTCCCTTGCCCTTCCACGCCCTCCCTTGGTCAGTGGAAACTTAGCTGCCATCCTAGGGCGACCGCCATATTACAAAGTCCGAGGTGTTCTAGCGGCCGTATGTTCGAGACGGAAAAGCCGGTTATATAGCGAACTCAAACTACGCGCGCAAGCGAAATGGCGTCACTGCCGAGAAAAAAATTCTGTAATCACCTTTGTCAGTCATCGCCTGATAAACTCACTTACACTCTAAACTTTAAACCGCGAGAATTGAGCCAAATTAGTTAAAAAAGTGAAAATTGTACAACTGATAATTAGTGCCGGATAACTAACTTATCTAGTGGCTAAATTTCACAGATATTTTTTTTTTTTGTTGTTTGCACTTAATGTCAAGAATTCCACGGCTACAAGTCAGTTGCTCCCAGTTAATTTGCTTGATTTGCCAGTCAGCAGTTACTTATCAACTAACTTTCAGTGAATTATATTTCACTGATAGATGCCATTGCTTCGGACTTGGAGTATACCAGCCACAGCCCAGACAATAGGGACATTTCCTCAGCGTGCAGTGGCCAATCAGTCACAAGGTCCGTTCCCAGAACCTCATGCAGCCAATCAGAGAGAGGGTATGCTCACATAAAAGTAATCGCCTCTCAATTTAGTCTCTGCGCACTTATCTACTCTGTGGCTGTTCTGTTAGGCGCACAGAACTCTTGTCAATACTGTAAGATATCTGTCCTGGGAACTGATTTGTAAGGCGTACTAAACGCGTCATTTTACTAACTGTAACACGTGCTAACGCCATTAAAGTAAGCTTAAAAATGATTTCCCAGTCACTTGTTTTATCTTCGAGAAAATGATTTTTGGTTGTGCAACTTACGAGCGTCTTCCAAATCGTAGTTATTGGAAGAAAGTTAAGTTAGTTTCACATCCATTCAAAAAACCTCTTTGAAAATATTCTTTTGGCGAAATCTTGACTTCTTTAAGGGCAAAAATGATTCACTTAGGACAGGTATTAGCAAACAAAACTTAATTTGCTATGAGGTTTCATATAAAAACGGTTTTTTGTTATTGCTTTGTTCTTAAATTTTTGATCACCGTAGCGTATTTGGTAAGGCTGTGAGTCTAGTATGCGAATGATCGTGGGATTCGGTGCCGGGTTAAGTATGAATGTAACTATTATTATCATTAAGCGCAGTTTATTTAAGTGCGTAAATACCTCTTTCCACCCTGAGTATCCGAGATTGTATAGAGGGGCGTAATCATAATAGAAAACAAGCCACAAATTTTCCTCAAAACAATTAATTAGAAATTTTCCTCTACTGGTGGTAAACTGTTATGTCAGGACGTGGCACAACTTCAAGAATTCCCACCAGTGCAGTTCCTTGCTCACTAAGGCTATAAAATGTGATGCACCTGACAGTGTTTTTCATAATACTTCTCTTCTTGCTGCAGCAAGCAAACATTAATTCCAGGTAGTTTTATAATGGTCGTAGTCAGCAACAAAGCAGCATGAGTGTTCACCTTGGAGATCAAACTGTCGATATGTCGACATATACAAAATATACGTCACTGAAAATGTGAAGACCGTGTCGCTACTATGGTGTGGTGGAGTGGATTGCACTCGGGATGTTCCACTTAGTTCATTTTAAATGTGAAACAAAACCACGCAACAAAATGTTCATTACAATCATAGTATAAGTTTAAAGAAGGTTATATATTTAAGATTAATTTGCTCCCACCCACTCCTCCCCAAACATGGATTTCTTATGTTTGTAATAAGTTTAATTTTCCGATTCAATATTTTTCCATCAAGGTCGTACAGGCTACGTTGACAACTTAGCAATAATTAGGAAATACATTTTTTTCTCGTGCTATGCATGTCACAATTTAAAAATATTCAAATATTTTTCTTTATTAGTAATATTAATTTTTTATTACAAAATATGTATGTATGTGAAACCGTTAGTTCATAAATTCCGTTAAGTAGTTAGGTTTGTCATAAAAAGTTATAATTTTTAATTTAATGTTTTAAGTATTAGTTAAGAACCGATACAAATAGGATTTGAAACACAAGATGGACGGGATTTACACAACTTATAAGACTGTGCTGTGGAGATTACTGAATTTTTGTGGCCATCATTAATGTACAGATATTGGGTCTCTTCTGGCGCCATAATGTAGTATTTCTTTGGTTAACCTTGACACATGCACTCAACTGATGTTTTCATTCCGGTTATTCCCGTGGTGGGATTTTATATGCGTTATACTATATAACTGTTCCACATTTCCCCATTTACTATGATATAGAGCAATGAGTACCTCACTATAAAACGAAGAAAAAAATTAATGTCGAGTAATATTTTATATACGCAGTTGTTATTATTAAGCCAAAGATTTTTTCATGATTTCTTTGTAAATTTTTTTGGCAATAATTTTTTTATGTCAATATTCTACCTGTATTGTTCTAAATAAATGTAAGCGTAAATTTACTGTGGTTTTGTATGTATTTTAATAATTATGAAAATACATTTATTACATTTATATCTTATAATTTATTTATTGGTTTTTAAAAAACGGATTAATTGTTTTTTCCCCAAATCATAAATAGAGTATCCTACGCCAATTATGATAAAATGTACAATATTTACATATTTCACAAAGTCATCTCGTATACTATCAACATGTCAGTATCAGGAGAGAACCATGACTGACTCCTCAATGTATGCAATATTTGCCAGCGCTAATTTTTCCTGTTCGCAAATGGCTATGAAACAGAAAGAATATATTACATTAGCGGGAAGTGCTGGAATCGAATTTCACTTTAATATCGCACAGCAAAGCGAATGTATATTTAAAGTTTAGAATTTATTAAATTTATGTGAGGAAATTTTAAATAGACTCCATACCTTTCACATTTTAGTTTTATAGACTGCCCTTCAGTGAAAAATGAAACCATCAATTAAGCTTAGAAACAGAATAATTTCGTAGTATGACAACATACACTCGGATCTGCAAAGAAGGCTTAGAGTTTTGGATATAAAAAATTTCCGACCAAAAAATGAATCCTCAAAAATTTGTTTTATGAATAGTGGAAAATTTCACAAATCAGAATTATTCAACAACTGGCCGAGAAATAATGATTGGAAAACATACATTTTCATCGTAAAAGTGGCGTTCTTTTTATCTATATCATTATTAAAGAATCGCGGTATTATTATTGAATTTACTTATAATAACATCGAATTAAAAATCGCATATTCTGAAGCCAAACACTGGCTCTCTGACAGGCATATTTTATATTTTTTTTTATCTGTATAACATAGTTTCTATTTCAGACCGCCTTTGCCGTATGCTGACCTTATAGTTCTAAAATCCGTAAAAATTAAATTTTCCTTTTAACTGCTTTCCTGCATGTTTGGAGACAACATGCCATTTTGTAAGTGAGAATTTCTAAAATTCGCATTACCTCAACAGCGCCAAAATTTTCATAACTGAAATTTATTGAAGTCAAAATGAGGAACATTATTTTAATACCAAAAAACGGGTATGTAAGAGTTTAAAATTGGAAGGAAAGTGATTTTGCAAACTTCAATAATAAATCCCTGGTAAGAATTTAAGAAAAACAAAAATCCCCGAGTTAATTCTTAAAGACCATCTTGACTCCATATTAACGTACCTAAGAAGAGTCATATTGCAGTACACTGAAACCTGCATTATACACTGAGGCGACAAAATTCATGGGATATCTCCTAATATCATGTCGGACCTCCTTTTCCCTGGCGAAGTGCAGCAACTCGACGTGGCATGGACTCATCACTTCGTTGGAAGTCCCCGGCAGAAATTTTGAGCGATGCTGCTTTTATAGACGTCCATAATTGCGAAAGTGTTGTAGGTGCAGGAGTTTCTGCAAGAACTGACTTCTCGATTATGTCCCTTAAATGTTCGATGGGATTCATGTCGGGCGATCTTGGTGGCCAAATCATTCGCTGAAATTGTACAGAATGTTCTTTTAAAACCAATCGGGAACAGCTGTGGCCCGGTGACATGGCGCATTTTCATCCATAAAAATTCCATTGTTGTTTGGGTACATGAAGTCCATGAATGGCTGCAAGTGGTCTCCAAGTAGATGAACATAACCCTTTCCAGTCAATGACAGGTTCATTTGGACCGGAGGACCCAGTCCATTCGATGTAAAAACAGCCCACACCGTTATGGAGCCACCATCAGCTTGCACAGTTCCTTGTTGACTACTTGGGTCCATGGATTCGTGGGGTCTGCGCCACACTCGAACCCTACCATCAGCTCTTACCAACTGAAATCGGAACTCATCTGACCAAGCCATGGTTTTCCAGTCGTCTAGGGTCCAAAAGATATGGTCACGAGCCCAGGAGAGGCGCTGCAGGCGATGTCGTACTGTTAATAAAGGCACTGGAGTCGGTCTTCTGCTGGCATAGCCCAGTACAGCCAAAGTTCGCCACACTGTCCTAACGGACTCGTCCATCTTACGTCCCACATTGATTCCTGCGCTTATTTCACGCAGTGTTGCTTGCCTGTTAACACAGACAATTCTGCGCACACGTCGTTTGTCTCGGTCATTAAGTGCAGGCGGTCAGCCACTGTGCTGTCCATGGTAGGAGGTTATGCATGAAATTAGGTATTCTCGGCACACTCTTGACACTGTGGATCTCGAAATGATGAATTCCCTAACCATTGCCGAAATGGAATGTCTCATGCGTCTAGCTCCAACTACCATTTTGCGTTCAACGTCTGTTAATTCCCGTCGTGTGGCCATAATCATGTCAGAAACCTTTTCACATGAATCACTTGACTACAAATGAAAGCCCAACCAATGCACTGCCCATTTATACATTTTGTACGCGATACTACAGCCATCTGTATATTTGCATATTGCTATCCCATGACTTTTGTTACCTCAGTGTAACTGGTATACACAAAAGCAAGTGAATCACGAAATTGTGTTTCGTTAGAATGTATGAATCATACATGTGTTATCTATTAACGTAAATACTTATGTTAGTTTCTATGACTTGGCATTAGGATTCTCTCAACTTCTTAATTTAGTTTTAAAATGTTACAAAAATGAAAAACAACGGCGATGGCGCAATTATGTTTGTTCGTTGTAACTTAATATTTATAAGTCAATAAATTACAGCAAATAAATTAATTGTTTATATAACATAGCTATTCTTACAATATTAATATTAATAAATCCATATTAACAAACTTATCTTGTTAGCTTCCACTACTTCAAATGCTTCAAATCCATCGCTTAGAAAAAAAGTATTCTGTTCTAGTAATCTTAATTATACGGTAGTATTTTTTCCAATATCACATTAGAATATTCATTTTTTCGTCCCTGAGTGTTCCACTACATCATCACACCACCTGCAACTGTCAAACCATCAGCTCACGACCCGAAAAACACAAAAGCCTCCCGTCTGAGATATCGAAACTTTTATAGGGTCCTCTATTTGCTTTAGTTTAAGGTAGTGGCTCTGTGGATTGTTCTGTGCCGTGGTTAAGCGTCTGTTTCGTAAAAATGTTGGGTTTTAAATATGATTGTTTTTGTGTTTCGGTGATTTCACCCCAACACACGGGTGGACACAAGTAAAACACCTTATTTTTGCAACCTGGAATTACTCCCCATAGCGATGCAGGTAACTATTAAGCAATGACTTATTCCTACATTTATTTATCTCTGATTATGAGACATGTAACTGTTACGTCAGCTATAAAATGAATGCACAGGAAATTAGCTTGACTCACACCATGACTGGAGGTATAGACAGCAGTTTACACTTTACCATTTGAACCAACACGAAAGACAAAAACTCACGCAAATTTTAAGTTCAAACTTATTAACACTATAATCGTCCTCTTCTTGCGAACACTAGATCCTTAGCGCCACTATACCGAAGACGAAATTAAAGCTGACACTATATTTTCTCGAAATACTTCTGACAGCTCATAATTTACAAAATTGGCTCTTAAAAGCAAAGCAAAAACTTTTTTTTAGGGATATTGCAATAAACATTTAATGAAAATTGAAACCGTCGTGTCACATCCGTATGAAAAGTTACATGAAACTAACGACAGTATTCGTACTGAAATTTACTTGAAATGCGATACCAAACTTCTTGCAGTAATTGGACAAAACAATTGTAGTATTTTACTATTAAAGTAAACAATTTCATGTACAGAAATTGGGTTGTTAGATATTATTACAATTACAAAAAAACTTTATGTCTGAATTAAATGAAAAAAAAATGCTCAATTAAATGTGTTCTGCAGTGGTACTAAGTGATTCAGTGTATGGCTTATAACTTCCATTTATTAAGAATTTCACTTGTTTGGTAGAAAAACATTCAGCAAAGAGTTTTTCTCACGTTGCTGCACGTCAAGTGTTTCATTTCCGGCGTTGGTTTGGGAGCCACATATATTTAATTTATTCATGTATGTTACTGTAATTTTTTTAATAATAACGACGATTTTTTATTTTCTACCAAATTTTTGAGAAGTTATAAGGGCTTTGGCGATATTTCGAACGGCATTTATCGGTGCATCAAAAAAATAAGAAAGCTCATATTCACTAATATGTTAGAATAACCTGAAAATGGATTACGATACCACATAGTTAAACTCTACATAAGATGCTGCAGAGAATTTAGTATTCAAACTTTGCACATAACACTTGCATCGACGCTTATCGTAGACGCAAAAGCAGCCACATTTTTCTGCAAATGTACTCCCACATTAAATTTTAACTAACAACCTAAATACCCATGATTTCTCTATGTCCCGCAAATTTTATTTATACTATTTGGTGCCGAATCGTGTGTTGCATTTATGGTTTTGCCAAGCAGAGTTCCGGAGAGCAAGATCAATTACCCACTGAGTCGTTTGTACACTTCTCCCTTCATAGCCCGCGTATCAACTTTGGTTGCAATATCAAGCACCTTTGATAACAACCAGAACTCGCGTGTTTGTCATCAATTTAATTGCCACCCTTTCCAGCACGCCATATTTTCGTATATTTTACAGTAACTTTGGAAGAATAGTGTGTCCTTCTAAAGTTTACAGTTACAGATGCTTTACTTGTTTAGAACCTGACTGCATATTTTCTTTTGTGTAAATGCGTATATTACACTACAAAGGGTGCCTTCTGGGTTTATTTAAATATTGAGCACATTAAGGGATCTCGCACACCCTCATCAAAACACATACTGAGGTCAATTAATAATTTATATTACTATGTTTAACACTTCAATTTCTTACCAACAACGACAACGGCTTAAGGCTCGGCTTCAACTGTTTTGCAGAAATTCTTAGATTTTGTGTTATAATTTCAGTTTCAGAGCTATTATCGGAAATGTTTGATTGTTGAAAATTTACAATTTACTATTTGTTTAATACTTTTATATCAAAATTTTATCTGTGTTATTTATTGCTTGGAAAAAGGCAGCAGCTTATTGAATAATTTTACATGTATGTTCCTAACACTTTATAAGTAGCAGATAACACACATTTAAATTTTAGAACAAAAATATTAAAAACTTGTAAAATGAAAATTTTCTATGAGAGTACAATGTTAATAATTACTATAAATCTGAAATTATCACGCGAAAACTAAAATTTTCTACAATATAGGTGAAGCTGAGCCATAATTTGAGGTTTTATTACATTGCGAACGCGTGGATACTAGTGTCAAATCCTTCAAGTGACGAGGCATTTATTGGCGGGTAGTGCGTATAGAATTAAACCCTGGTTTGCCTACCAATTCATCACCGTCAAGCCTAGAAATGGGGAGAAGGATACGCAGCAGTGACATAGTTACGGGTCTGCCGCTGTCAGGGCTGTGTTGTTGCGGGCGAGCAGGCGCGATAACATTGACCTTTACACGTGTATCAAGTGCTATCTCGCTACAGCCACCACGCACAATTGTAATGTTGTAGTTGAGGAAATAATTTATGCCATAGGACTTCACGTGGTGAAGCCACGCATTAAGGGCACGTTAACCATGTCAGTGCTACACGCTCCTTGCGTTAAAACGATTATCACTTATTACACGGGTAAAATAATAAATTTAGAATTTTTGCGAACACACTTATATATTGCTCTAAAAATTCTTCCTTGTTATATAACCGTATATAAAACATAAATATAGAAAAACGCATGGCGCGCACCATGAGCTTTGTTAATGGATTGACTGTTGTTTATAGGCTATTCACGATTATTTTAGCACTTTTGAAATCAACCTTGGAAAAATGTTATTGCTCATCACTGCGTGTATTTTTTTTGGGCACAGTAACTGGCATGTGCCCAGTTAAGTTATCAGCGACGGAGGGAAAGTAATTCTATGTATAAACGTCGAATTAAAAGTGTTGTGTATAATTTTATGGGCATTGAAACGATTTATTTTGTCTACGGTTTTTTGACGCATAGAAGTGTAAGAATTAAATTATTTTTATAATAATAACATTTTTTTACAATTTTAGAATTTCACTCAATCGAAGCATGAATAATGCGACCAGGCCCATAACAATTTTAATGATACGTTTCACTGGAGAATAAACCCGGAAGGGGGGGNTTTTTTTTCATGTTGAAAAATTCTCTGCCTTCTACCACCACATTGCTATTATTTTTCTACGTCTGTCAAATAATACTCACTGTAATTTTTTCCGCGTCTGGAAATTATTGCTTTTTTCGGTCTTGTTCCTTTATTTTTTTTATTTCGTAGGTGAGCCAATCAAGGTGTTCAAGCATGTGGGCAATGTGCTGCACATCCTCTTAATTCGACCACCACAAAATCAAGTGAAATTCAAGCAGTGAGGAACTGTCTTTTTACTGTGGGAAAAACCTACGACATTTTTAACACTCCTAAGCGAGAGGCAGTATTATTAAAAATAATTGAAAACAGTGATGCCTCCACAAGTGCACGATCTCTGCAGGGACTTTGTGCTTCAAGATTGATAGCCAAGTATGATGCAGTTCATGATTTCATTGAGTGGTTAGAATATACGCTGGAAGCTTTATAAGGGATTTGTAGATGGAATGACAACATCAACAAATGCCAAAAGTTTAATCAATGTAATGGACTTCGAATTTTTGGTATACATTTTTGTAATTAATTAAATGTTTGGATATGGGCTGCCCCTATGTAGGCAATTTTAGAAAGAATCCTTGGACTTGAAAACAGCTGTTACGATTGCCGAAGATACTGTTATAGAACTAAAAAGAATCAGAGGATTTCAGATTAGGAATTCGAGGTTGTATGTTAACAAGAGAAATCAACAGTAAACTCTCTGGGAGTACAGGAGTTGGTGAAAATAATTTCAAAGCAGCCAAATAATACGACAAATATTGTTACAAGTACATTAAAAAAGATAATGTAGACTGGCAATATTTATCACTTATATTGATTTATTTTTTAATCACAATCAAGTGTTTGATGGTTTTATACGCCGCTTTGAAAGTGGTTCGACAGATAAGGAGAGAACAATGCATGAGCAGTTACCATAATTTTATGCAATAATGGTTAAAACAAATTCGCATGGTGAGTCGAATCTTTGTAAAACGAGGTAAGCGAAGGTAGACATGATGTGTAAAACTGCAATCGAAGGTTTGAAAAAATGTGATTATTAGGTTTTTCCTAATATTTTCAAGCTTCTTAAAATTTTGTGCTCTCTGCCAGTTTTGTTATTCACCGCCGATACATAATTTCCTTCGCTGAAACGAATAAAATTCTACCTGAGAGTTACTACAACTCAACAAAGATTAAATGGATTTGCAGTGCTATGAATTCACAGACACATCCCTTTGAATGCTTGTGAAGTTTTCATTGAAATTGACAAAACGGCACGCAAGATTGTTTTGTAATATATGAACTATTAACGTGTGTGTTGATCTTTAATTTAATAAAATAAGATAAAGGTATAGTAAAAATATTTCATTTTGATTAGAATTGAATTCCCCTGTCTAAATACAGATATTTTAATTTATTTATATTGGTGAGAGTTCCACTAATCATTGTGTATCAAATAATAAAATTAACTATCATTTTAACATTTTCAATGAAATAAAAATACACTTAAAGAATACAATATTGAACATCGATATTTAAAACTTTCCCGCTGGGGGGGGGAGGCTATTTGGGAAACCCCCTCTCTCTAAATTTTTATATCTCCCCATCCCCTACCAAGAAAGGAAGAATACACAATGTACATACAAGAAGATCTCAAGCAGGGCTCTCAAAAGTGTTCAGTTTACCATGAACAACCTATACCAATTTATTTTCTGCTTCACTGGTTACTCTAATGACGAAAATACACTCAATTTACGTAATTCGGGGGCAGCAGTAGCGCAGTGTCCAGGGCGCTCGCCTCCCACCGCGGCGATCCGGGCTCGATCCCCGGCGGGTTCCCTCCCGGATTCTCGCTAGTGGGAATCGTGCTGGACAATGCCGCTTGCCGGTGGGTTTTCTCGGGTTACTACCGTTTCCCCCACCCTTACATTCCAGTGTCGCTCCATTCTATGGTTTCATTTCCTGTCATGCCCGGGGATGACGATTACCTACGGATCCCAGCTGGAAAGACCGCCATTAGGTGGTTGTCGCCTTGCCCTGGGTGCACTCCCCACACGAAGTTTTGTTTCGTTTCGTTACGTAATTCCAACGTTATTTTTTCTTAGCCACACTCCAATATAGAGAGTCCCGCTAAATAAAACAGCTTTTTTTATATTCAGTAACTTTACTTAAACAATTTATTTAGTGTTGCATGCGTTTGGTACAGACTAGATACTAATAAAATAGTAGAACTAAGCCTTCCAGTAAACAAGGTCGTTATGTTTGCATTTGAAACGATCAATATGAAATTTAGTGACAAAAAATTAAGGGACCTACGATGGATATGTGTGGAAGCGGTGTTTTTATAGTTTGCTATCCGAAGGAAAGAAAGTCTTATAGGATAAATTCCTTTACTGTGTCTATTTGTGTGTGTGTGTGTGTGTGTGTGTTTGTGTGTATGCACGTGTATGTGACTCACCCTAACAACTTTCAAACGTTTTAACGAAATTACAACAAACTCGGTGGAATTAGAAAGGACATCTGACTTTTTACAGTTTAAACAACGCTGAAGGTTTACTTTTAAAAAAACGGACATTTCAATCTTTAGGATGGCATGTCATATCACAGTAACCATTCAAACCGATTTAAACCAAATTTTATTTGTTAACAGTCCATAAAGTAGGAATTTAATTTATAGGTGGGTATTGTTGTTGGTTGGACATTTTGTTAGATATCACCACATACAACAAATAAAGCCATTACATTAAATCTCGAAAGAAACTCAACCAATTCTCACCAAATTTGACAGGTAAGTAGTACCAGCGTAGGCCATGTAAACGTATACGATTCAAACTTATTACGCACTTATTTTTTGAAATGGGGGTCATACAAATATGTGAGGTTATTTTATATATCTACCACACCGTTCCACGAACTTCGACCAAATTATGTATGTTTGATGTATATTTTAGAAAAACATAATATATGCCAACACATAGTCACATTTTCTACCATTTTTAAGCCTACCTTCCGAAGGAAAGATAGGCTTATGTAATCACTTGCATGTCCGTCTGGAATGTAAGCCCCCCCCCCTTATAATTTATAAACCCAAAAACTAAATTTTACAAAATACATCGACATACCGTATCTAACAATGCATCGAACTTTTATTGTTTTCAATAACGCAGGGTACTTACTTACAAAATGGCAGCATTTTTTCATATTTAAAAGACATATGTCTCGAGACTATATAACTGAATGAAATCAAATTTGGTACATTGATAATCGATAAGAATTGAACTAAAAAAGCGATAATCTTTTTAATTCGTCATTTTGGAAGATAGCGCAAACATAAAAAAATGTGCTTTTCCATTAAATCTTGGGAATCAACATACCTCTTTAAACCAAACTTGGAGATGTCGACAGAGCAAGATGTAAGAATTTGATTTAGAAATACGTAATGCTTTTAGTCCGCCATATTGTAAGATAGTACAAAATGAAAAAAATTATCTTTTCCATTACATCTCGGAACCGTTTGCCAAATTCGCTACATTGGCAGTGTTTGTTGTAAGCATTTGATTTAGAAACCAAAAACGATATCGGTGCGCCATTTTGGAAAACAGTGTAAATATAACAATACATCTATTTTATTATATCTCGGGAACCATTATTACAAGCAATAAATTTGACCAAAAAATTCTCCTTCGCCTCCCATTTTAGAACACATGGCAACTTTTGACACCATTTTGTTAGATAAAACCGCACTAGTGAATATATTTGTATTGATATATATGGGAAAACAATTGATGGATACCTATCAAATTTACCAAGCAAGTAGTACTCTAGCGGGTGATATAAACTTGTACGTTTTAATTCGGTCAGAAAAGTATTTTCAAAATAGCAGCCATATAGCCTAGGTTTTAAAGTTTAATGAGCTATATCGTCAAAATTATAAGTAATAAATTCCAACATAAACTTGTATAAATTTAACAAAAACTTGACAGTGTATATAAAATAAAACAACGTATACAAAGACAGAGCAACGACTGATTTTATTTTTTAAAAAATCTTAACTGCTAACGACAGACGTAGATGGCAGCACTAGACATATATTGTAGATATCATAACAACACCCCCACTATATCAAACAATATATACGCTTATATTAAAGAATTTGCACACCCAATTTATCTAAAATGTTATAATGTTTAACAGAACATAAACTTTTGGTGATCAAATCAGCAGGCATTTCAGCCGTAGGCAAATACTTAACATTTACAACATTATTTGCCACACATTCTCTACAGAAATGATATTTTATGTCTATGTGTTTGGTTCTCTTATGAAAAACTTGATTTATAGTTAACTTAAGAGCACTCTGATTGTCATTGAACAGATCAATAGTATACATATTTTTGTGTAATTTCACATTGCAAATTTCTTAAATAAACAGCCTCTTTACAAGCTTCTGTTATCGCCATGTACTCGGCCTCACTACTTGACAAAGCAACTGTTTTCTGTTTCTTTGTTTCCCAAGATATTACACAACCAGATAAAGTAAAACAAATTCCAGTATATGACCTCCTGTCAATAACATTTCCTGCCCAATCAGCATCAGCGAATCCTTCTAATATTGAACTACCATTAGCAGAATACTTTAAACCAAAATCTCTAGTACATTTTAAATACCTCAATAACCGCTTAACATATGCACAATGTTCTTTAGAATAACAATTATTGAATTGGCTTAAATACCCAACTGTATATGCTATATCCGGTCTGGTCAAAACCGTTAAATACATAAGACATCCAATTATCTGTTGATAAGGAAAATTACCTACACAATGCTCACTGTTAGATACATTCAACTTAGTCTCCATTGGAGTCCGAACTGGTTTACATTGACTCATATTAAATTTATACAGCAGCTGATCAATATAATCTCTTTGACTTAATGTTATTGTTTGCTGAGATTTATCAACAGTAACATTTACACCTAGACATTTTTTTTATTTCTCCTAAATATTTTATTTTCAACTGATTTGCTAGGACATGCTTCAAATGATTAGTCATATTAATATCATTTGAGAAAATAAAAAAGTCATCGACAAATAATGTGACTACAGTTTTAAACTGATTTTTCATTTTTGTATACAAACATGGTTCTATTTTAGACTTATTATAACCCATGTTTAACAAACATTCATCTACTTTTTTGTACCAAGCTCTTGAAGACTGTTTCAGCCCATAAATAGCCTTTTTTAATTTAAGCACTTGGCCATTTTCTGTTTTTTCTGAAAAACCTTTTGGTATCTGCATATAAATAGTTTCTTCAAGAGTACCATTCAAAAAAGCAGTTGTAACATCTAGATGCGTAGTTTTAAATCCTAGTTGTACTGACAATGCAAAAAGTAATCTCAACGTTGTATGTCTCACTACCGGAGAAAAAGTTTCTGTAAAGTCCACACCTTCAACTTGCGTAAAACCTTTTGCCACTAAACGCGCACGAAAACGGACTTTATTTTCACTATCATACTTTTTACGAAGCACCCACTTGCACTGTACAACTCTACCGTCTTCTGGAGCATCACTCAACTCCCACGCATCATTGTCTTTGAAACATTGTAACTCTTCTCTCATAGCCGCCTCCCACTGCTCCTTTTCAGGCCCACTTAAAGCGTCGTGCAGAGACAGACCAGCCGCATCATCATATGTTTGACCGTCAACACACAGATTAGAGAACCCATATCTGTCAGGAACCTTCCTTGCCCTCTTGGGTAGGCACTTTTGGCTTTCCTGCTCTTCGTCCTTCAGTGTGCTATCTGCATCTTCATATTCACTGGGAACATATGACTCATCATCATATCGGAAACTGTCTATAGAACTTTCAGAGTTATTTTGTATAGACTCAGGTTCTTGTTGTTCATCATCAGCAGGTTCCTTACGATCCCCCACTGAATCAACATTCTGAAAATTCTGATCAGCTTGCACCTCGATGAGATTTTCAGATTTTGATTCCTTCTCGATGATGATCACGTCCCTACTGGTTGATACTTTCCTGGTTTCTGGATCATAGACCCGATATCCCTTTACATTATCTGGATATCCTATGAGAATGCATTTATTTGCCTTCTTGTCCCACTTCTTGTGTTTTTCTTTAGGTACATGGACCATCACAGTGCTACCAAAAATCCTAATATGACTAATATCTGGTTTGGAGCCAGTCCACAACTCATACGGAGTTCTATTATTCAACGTCGCTGCCACAATTCTATTCTGCAGATACACTGCCGTATTGGTGGCTTCACCCCAGAATTCTTTGCCTAAATTGGCATCAAAAAGTAGACGCCTTGACTTTTCTACTACTGTACGATTAAATCGTTCGCACAGTCCATTCTGTTGTGGAGTGTATGGATTGCTCTTCTGATGAATCATGCCGGCACTATTCAGGTAATCTTGAAATTCTTTGTTGCAGTACTCGAGCCCGTTGTCACTTCTTAATACTTTGATTGTCCTCTTTGTTTGATTTTCCACTTGAGCTTTGAAAATTTTGAAATACTTCAAAGCCTCATTCTTGTGTTTCAGATAATAAACAAAAGTCAACCGACTATAATCGTCAACAAATAACAAGAAGTATCTCGAGCCACCTATGGACACATTCTCCATAGGTCCACAGATGTCTGTATGCACAATATCTAGTAGATTACTGCTGCGCTGGCCAGTGCTCCTAAATGGTAACCGGCACTGTTTCCCTTCACAACATGTAGTACATGAGGACTTGCTTATTTCTACCTTCTCATCAAAGGACATACCCTGCACAGCATTCTTCATGTTATTTAAATAATCTTTATTAACGTGTCCCAATCTGCGATGCCAAGTTGTTCCTGACACAACTGAAGCTGCCAAACATTTACATGGCCTGCCATAGTGCTACTTGATTGCCAAACTTAGAAGACATCGGTTCTTTTTTTTTTCGAAGATTTAAGGAAATTAAAATTTTTCATATGATACTGTTTTACAGAATGTCAGACAAAAGAAATTTCGTGTGAACACATAAGACTGTTGAAACATATACAGCCAGCATACAAAGTTTTATTAAAATTAATAACATGGTTTCGAAGATTGAACACACAGATTTAAAAAGCTTTATTGCTATTATTTTAAAAGTAAGTGACTGGTATACTTAAAACATTTGATTTAGCTTAACCTACTACATTACTACTTGTTTGCCATATTTGGTAGGAATCGATTTATTGTTTCCCGATATATGATATAAAATGTATTTATTCATGTGGCACTATCTTACAAAATGGAGAACAAAAGAGGCTTGTATAAATACACTTTATGTGTGTTATAAATACTCATAGCACACAAAACTAAGTTGGAATTGATTACATGGTTTCGAAGAAATAGCATTCAATGCTAAAATAGCTAAATAGCCGCCATTTTGTAAATACGTGTCTGGCATACTTTAAACATATTTGTACATATCAACTGCCGCAGTTATTCTTATTTGCCAAATTTTGTAGCAATCTGCCAGTTGTTTCCCGAGATATAAGACAATATATTTATTAAGTCATGTAGCATTATCTTACAAAATGACAAACAAAAGTGGTTGCATTTTAGGTTATGTGATGCTTGTAATTTATACTGTTAGCAAACATGATTTGGTTGAAATTGGTCAAAAGTTATTGTATATATACTTAATAAACATATAATATATGTAGATGCCATTTTGAAATAAGTCCATGTATACTATTTATATTCAAATGGACTGCGTAGTATTATTAAAGTGCTAAATTTTCGAAAATTGGTAGAATAATTTTGGAGATATAACGTAAAAGCTTGATTTTTTCTTGTGACGCTATTTTCAAAAATGGCGGACCAACAACAATATTTATCTCTAATTTTAATGCTTACACCTTGTGCCATCAGCATACATAATTTGCTTTAAATCGTTGAATGGTTTCCAAGACATGACAAATCCCCCTAAATATTAAATGATTGCCATTATGAAAGTAAGTGTCATGCCTAGTCGGAGACTATAAAAGTCTGGTGTCCTTACTTAGTACTATATGTGTACCTGAGATTGGTAAAATTTGGTTACGTGTTCAAAAATTAAAAGGGGAGGACACACACGTACACGCACACACACATACATGCACACGCACAGACAGAAAAGTGATATCAAAACCCTTTCTTTCTTTCGGAAAAAGGGCTTAAAACGAAGTTTCTTTGTCATATCTCAAGAAACAGTAAAACAGATTCACATCAAATTTGGCGAAGATGTACTGTGATAGGTTATATTAATTTGTAAATTTTCGGAACGACGGCTATAAAAACAATTAAGCTTACTGTTCTATATATTCATACTAAAATACGTAACTGATTTTATTTAAACATTGCATACTGATTTAAGAAAATCATCAAATGTGCTAATACACAACATTTTTGACCAAAATTTATGAAGATATGGAGTTTTTATTTCATATCTCGAGGATCATTGAACCTATGCCAACCTAATTTCACATGCAAGTAGTTCTGCTGTAGGGTCTCTAAACGTATAGGTTTTAGGTGCCGCAGACTTTTTATGTAAATAATTTATGTTATTTATTTAACAAATCAATAACATTTAATCAAATTTTGTACACTTAACAGCACTTTTTAGACGCATTATGCATACAGAGATACTATTTTGCCGGTACATTTGCAAGATACAACCAAGTGAGAAAATTTTAACATTTTGATATATTTCCGGAAGAATTTTAATAATTTACACCAAATTTTGCTCGCCATTATGGCTACAGAATATAATATAAACCTACATGTTTTAGGTAGTGTCGCGCACAAATTTTCCAAATGACGGCTCTGTAAATATTTTAGGTTAGTAAACACTTATTCAAAACATTCGACTGAATACATCCGAAGTTGATTCTCTGATTGCGACCATCGTGATGCAGTTCATTGCACGCTAGCTCATGGTACGAGGTTTTCTGTGTTCTAGTTCCGGGTGAGGCACGTGTGTATTTGTAATTGTCTCACTACTGTTGCATAAGTTTTTAGTATAATCTCTATTGATACTTCTGTTAACGAGACATCAAGGCCTATACCTACCATCTTAGCTTTAAGATCTTTAGTAAAATTGATTTGCGCCTGTGTAGAGGAGAATATCAGTTATTTCTTGTTCACAACGCCACAGGAACTATGAGAGCTCGTATAAATTCTTCCCTCATTCCATTCCTCTCGTCTCTATTTAGACGTTTCTCTTAATTTTTTTCATAATAATGGCTATCAATTAACATGTTCTCAACAGCAAACGGTGCATTTACTATAGGTATTAAATATTTTGATTTTTCTTGTGTATAGTTATTTTTAACTTGTTGCATCAATCCCAACTTGACATTAAAAACGCATTGAATTTTTACGAACCTTCAAAGTAAATGGCACTGTATTTAAAAGAGTGAGTACTGATAGATAAGCATATACGGTTTACAAAAATTGAATACTGTATTTTAATAATTTTGAAGCGATATTCTCTTAAATATATTTTTACACTTCCAGATTGTGGAAAAATAATGGAAAATGAATAACAGATCTTGATGGTCGGTTTCCTCTCAAAAACTGCAGTTTTTTTCGTCTTAATTTGATACATTCATTTGCATGGCATACTAAGAGAAACTATCCGTCCAAGCAAACAGCTTACATTTTACCACCGCAGACTGTCTTATATAAAGGCATGTGGAGTTTGTGCTAGCTGAAGGGATTTGTCGACATTTTAAAGCAGTAAAATAAAAGAATTTTATCGGGTATATCCTAACCAACGCGCAGTGTAAGACAGAGATACACAGAATTTCGGTTCGTCCGTCAATTATTTACGTATAAAGTCGCTCAGCACGGCTAATGAGGCGTATATCTATTCTCCATTCGAAGCACTATACATTTAAGGAGTTTTGTGTTTTTATTCTAACCATTCTGATGGGTGGGAACATCTTCTCAATTTCCTTCACTAATGAAAATATTTAAGGGTGTAATTTAAATATATTCTCGTCAGTTAAATTTGGTACAATGGAAAATTATTAGTTAAATTCAAGAGACTGTCTCGAAGTTTTGGTCACTTAGAATTAAAATGTTGTTTGGTATTGCTGTTATTTTACCAATTTTAACATTCTCTGTTTCCAGTTTAGTAAATGGTGATGACGTCTTCATTAATTAATTTTTAATAAGTTAAACAGCTGGTTTATAAAAGTAGGTACAATATAATATTTAAATTAAGAATCAAAATGTATAAAAATGAATTTTGTTGCTAACGCACACAAAATATGCCCTTTGTTGGAAGAAAATTAAATAAATAAAATTATGAAATTTACTTTTAAACATAATAATACCACTACGGTCAAAAGATTTATATGGGAATATATATACACAAATTTCTTAAATTTTTTATTGTTTTTGCAAAGTAAATATTTATTATAACACCTAACTGACTATGCATTAATGCAAAAACCAATTTCCTGTGAAAGTGATATTGACTGAAATTGTTAAGAAATATTACAAAAACTAACGTCTACTATNTTCCACTACGGTCAAAAGATTTATATGGGAATATATATACACAAATTTCTTAAATTTTTTATTGTTTTTGCAAAGTAAATATTTATTATAACACCTAACTGCAAAAACCAATTTCCTGTGAAAGTGATATTGACTGAAATTGTTAAGAAATATTACAAAAACTAACGTCTACTATATGTAATACTATTAAAAATTATCTCATTACACTCATGTAAATGCTGCCGTCATTTTAATTTCTACGCTTTTTGACCAAGTTCAATAAGGCATTTGTTCTGGTAACGATAATACGCACACACAAATTAATTTCGAATAAATCTCTATGTGATCTCTACCAGCCAGTATATGTGTTAAACCACAATCCACATCAATAACAGATATAACAGCGAACATCCACCCCTGGCTAGTATTTATTTATATTACACATGCGTATTTGAACGCGTTCCACTTGCACGGTAGCTGGCTAGAATTTCGACCCCGTTGTCATAATATAAAGTTATCTCTTCTTATCATCGTACTTGACATCGCAGTTGAGATAACTGATACGTGATTATAATATCTCGTAGAGTACCATTGCGTCAAATTAAACTGAGTGAGGTGGCGCATTGCTGAACCTTCGGACTCGTATTCGGGAGGACTTGAGCTCGAATTACGGTCTGGCGATCATGATTCCAGTCCCCCATTGTTTTCCGAACTCACTACAAGCGAATGCTGGGATGGTTTCTTACTGCAGGCCATGGCTGATTCCTTCCCAGTTCCTGCTTCTCTGAGATGCTTGCCCTGTCTCTGATGACCTCGCTGTCGACAAGACGTTAAGACCTACCTACCTGCAGGCTGTTCACGATAAAGTGAGCACTTTTGAAATCACCATTTGGAAAATGTTACCACCCCTTAATGCATTTATTTGAACAGGCACACTAAGAGGCATGCGCCCAGTAAAGTTTGTAACAACGGAGGAAAAGTAGTTCTTTGTCTTAACATTGAATTATAAGTGTTACGTAAACATTTGTAAATACCGAAATGATTTCCTTTACATTGTTTTTTTTTAATGCCGAGTTACAAAATCTTTAAATTATTTACTTCTACAAAAACATCATAGTTTCAGTTGACGGACGCATGAATAAAGTGATAAGGCTCATGGTAATGTAAATTTTACATGCGGTGGAAGAATAACATAAGATGCATACAAATATATGTTAAGCAGAGCATTCACAAGTGCTCATTTTACCATGAACAGCCTACACACCTACCAATGATGTTGAAAACTGTGGCTCGCCCAAGTCTCGAGATGCAAATTGATACCTTGGTCGTTTACCAATGCCATGCGCATTGTGAAGTATGCCAGATTCACCAACCCACTTCAATAGTTCAAAGTTCTGCACCTGGAATCGAACCCGGACAATTCTAGTAATAAACAACACTACTACACTATGCATGGAAAATGCGGTCCACTTGTAATAAATAACCCGGTAATTCACCTTTGAGAGACATATATAAGGTGTCTGAGTACCATCAACGTTAACATGTAGAATTTATNAATAACCCGGTAATTCACCTTTGAGAGACATATATAAGGTGTCTGAGTACCATCAACGTTAACATGTAGAATTTATATTCCACAGTTCTGAGTGTTATGAAAATTGACGATTCCATCTATACTGATTCTAGATTCAACGGTAAATAACACGGTGGACAGAAAAGACGCATCATCGACAGACATCTGCTGAAATCAAGTACATATGTTGACTCTTGGAAGGAATTATTCGTTATTAAGTGTATTNTATCATCGACAGACATCTGCTGAAATCAAGTACATATGTTGACTCTTGGAAGGAATTATTCGTTATTAAGTGTATTCACTTGTTGTATGTGGTACGGATAAAGCAGTTGCCAGGACATTTTACGTACTCTTGTTGCAACTATTCGACCGATCGAGGTTGTGCAGTGGTAAATCTTCGGATTCGCATTCGGGAGAACCTGGGTTCGATTCCCGGAACAGCCATACATATTTCGTTATTCCATGGTTCCTTACTAGAGATCATGGCCAATTNAACCTGGGTTCGATTCCCGGAACAGCCATACATATTTCGTTATTCCATGGTTCCTTACTAGAGATCATGGCCAATTCCTTCCCCGGTCCTGCTACTCTGAGCAACTTGTTCCGTCTCTAATGACCTCGCTGTCGACGCGATATTAAACCTTACTATTTTACTTNCCTGCTACTCTGAGCAACTTGTTCCGTCTCTAATGACCTCGCTGTCGACGCGATATTAAACCTTACTATTTTACTTGTTACCATTCGAGGTTTATATACAATGCTTTTATAGTGTTTACCGTGGGGAATCAACGAGTGTTGAAATACGCACTTTACTCGGCAAGCTATTGGTGGTAGGAAGTTGTTATAGCGATGCATGCTCAGACACACTCTGAAAACCTCACAGAGAATTTTAATATATTACCTTTTTTTTTAAATAAAAACATCTGTTAAGAAATGAGCTTATTTTCGGTACCCTTACCTCATGCAATTCGAATGATTACGAGAGAGTCATTAGAAACAAATACACTTTATTACTCTGATACATGTTTCATTTATGTACAGCGCTTAGTGTAAAGCTATACGTTTTATATTTTAGAAAAACCGGACAAACCACGCTGCCTGCGGGGCTCTCGGTTCAAGCAGATGCTGCGAATATGCTGGACGCGGTACGAGAAGAACGAACGGCCATGGTCGTTGACCCGTGTGAGATCTCGAAATGCAGGCGCCACTGAATGAAATAATTAAAATATATATTCGCTCAAATGCCGGATTAAAAGAGAAATTGCGGAAGCGTCCCACCATCGACAATTTCATCCGACCAAGGCTTGAAAGCCGAGGAAATCCCAAATTTTGGCGTAGCCGGCGAATTCACGGCACGTTGTGCCACATGGTACCTGTCAATTAGAGAGCGGCTCTGTGTGTTGCAACGGGATCTGCTTAGTTTTTGTCGCGCAATTGATTGGGTCTTTAATACCTCATGAAAGCGTCGTTTCACGAAAGGGACCGAATATTTAATACAACTGTCAGTTATGGGTTTTTAATTGCCATGTAGTAGTACAAAAATTTAAATGACATTACGAATTACTTCAGTAGAATTTCAAGAATAATTGCACTACACGCTATTAAAAGGTGAAATAAAAGAAAAACCTTACCTCGAAATGGCAANGTAGAATTTCAAGAATAATTGCACTACACGCTATTAAAAGGTGAAATAAAAGAAAAACCTTACCTCGAAATGGCAACAAAATATTTTCCTAATATTTAGGTATTTAGAACTTACTAAATCAAAGCATACAACTTATAACCCAAACAACTGCTTAATTCTTTTTTATGAGGTAACCACAGAAACTAGCAATTTCTATTGCTTAGAATGTTTTTTTTTTGTTCATATTTTGTTTTTACAACTTTTCATCATTCAATTCCACCCACAGGTTATTTAAAATATGCACNTTTTTTTTTTGTTCATATTTTGTTTTTACAACTTTTCATCATTCAATTCCACCCACAGGTTATTTAAAATATGCACAAATTCAAATTTCAAGAATGTTGTTACAATTATCAACTTCCTCGCCATCTTCTACGTAGCTGTTAAAAGCAGCTGTGTTGGTCAACCAGTGCAAGTAGTATAGCGGTGTCACAATACACCCGTTTTCTATTAAACTTGAGGAGTAGCCATTATGAAATTACCCTTACACCACTAAGCACTTTCTACTACCTAATCAGCACCCCAGCTTATTCTTCAACTACTCTACTCCTTATAACACTCAATTCTACCACATATTAAATGCAAAAACTCATACTTCCTTCACTATACTCCCATCACTCAATTTCATCATCAGTCCTCAACCATCTGGCTCCCTTCCTCTGTTTGAGATGAAAAATTGGGAGGTAAGATATGTTTTTGTATAAAATAGTACCATAACTAGGAGCATTCTATCGCAAAGGAAAGGGGCATTTTTAACATTCAACGAAAACGCTTTTTTATGACTACAGGGAGATGCTGAAACAATGTGCAAATGGCTATAATGAGAAAGAACTCAGTCTCTAACAAAACGCTACAGACTATGTAAAATAGGTGTTGCCATACAATACACTTATATATATGCTGGATACTCAAATCTCCCCCATCTCATTTCATGTGAACTCCTTCGATAACTTGTGCGGCCCGTTTGACCACTTTCTGGTAGCTGACTTTTATTATTGCACTTCAACGATTATACCTCATCAAACCAATGATCAGAATTTATAAAATTGAGTCTGGAAGTCCTAAAGAGGTCATGCAGCTTATACGCACCCAACGATAGTTTACTAGCTCTCCCCGTCCTCACCACNGTCTGGAAGTCCTAAAGAGGTCATGCAGCTTATACGCACCCAACGATAGTTTACTAGCTCTCCCCGTCCTCACCACATGTTTTAAAATTGTATTAGCTCCAGCCAGCCTGCCGCGAGTCTGAATGTAAAGTCCCTCTGTACTCATTCTTCGCTGACTTTTCTCACTTATCTGGACTAGGATATTTAAAATATCATTTCCAAGTTCTACGTAAAGCATTCTAAATGCGTAACTACTAAACATGATTGCGATTAATCCACGAATATGAAATGTATTACGTAAGTNGTCTGGAAGTCCTAAAGAGGTCATGCAGCTTATACGCACCCAACGATAGTTTACTAGCTCTCCCCGTCCTCACCACGTGTTTTAAAATTGTATTAGCTCCAGCCAGCCTGCCGCGAGTCTGAATGTAAAGTCCCTCTGTACTCATTCTTCGCTGACTTTTCTCACTTATCTGGACTAGGATATTTAAAATATCATTTCCAAGTTCTGCGTAAAGCATTCTAAATGCGTAACTACTAAACATGATTGCGATTAATCCACGAATATGAAATGTATTACGTAAGTGTATTCGACCAATTTGAAATTCGGATATACTTGCCTACCTCCACGCCCAAACTGTTGATATAACTAAGTTTAATTTCACACATGGTAACACACAAACTACTCTTAGGCATGAGGGCAAAAAAAAGAGGAAATATTAATTCCTGATGCAAATAAATTCGTGATGCAAGGATATCCGTAAGACAGATATGTCGCAAAAAGCGGAGGATAGAAATTACACACTTGGTTCTATGGAGCAAATATGTAACTAATGCTATTTATTTTGTGTAGTGGACAAATGTTTATTTTTTCTTCGTATATTACTTACAACAGTTGTAGACGAAGAATCTAAAATCTCAATCACACAACTTCAAAAATTAAAACGTTTGTGACTTTTAGCATAAAAATTTTAATTTTTTTAAAATATCAGCGGTTTTTCACAAACATTAACTTCCATTAGACAGCACTGATATTTGTTTTTTTTGTCAGAATTTATCTACTATTTAGAGAAAATGTTAATCAATAATCGTTAGACACGATTTTATATCACCAAGTCGCAGTTCTGCCATTTCTACCCAATTTTCTAAAAATTTCTTTGAAGAAGCTTTACGAATGCTTTTTAAGACAGAAATGCTTTATATGCATATATATATATATATATATATATATATATATATATATAAATCACTTTCATTTTTATGGGTGATATTTTATGTAATCTACAACTAAACTGATTAATTACACATTTAATTGAGTAGCTTTCAAATGCCTTACATAATTACTTTTAATGAAAAACCTATAAATCTGATTTGAAAGCTGTTTTCATGAGGAAAATGCCAGTAGGAAAATCTGGATTTACGCAAAATGGCTTTACATGTCAAAATATTTTAACTATTGGGAAGCAACGTAGTGACGTTACTTTTGGTGAACTTTTGTGTTTGCTGATACAAACTATGCATTTTATGTTGTGTTTTGTGTATTCCAATGTTCAAGTGAATAGGTAACTAAAAATAGTAATTAATTAAATATATATTTTTTTAGGATCAGGCTACTATGAGATGCCTTAATATAACTACAGTTCCTTTGCACCGATCTGCAAGCCACGTGAAACCTCTATAAAATTTGTGATATCTTGTGTTACAAATTCATGAGTCACTGCAGGATAAGATACGCTGTATGTACGCATAGTAAAGTTCTTACTTTTTTACTTCTAGTAGACGACCGAATTTAAAATGTAGTGCTTATGCATGCAGTACCTGGTGATCTATTTAATTATTTTTTTGCTTAGAATAAAGCATTATCATTATTTAGACATTCGTATAACTAGCGTGTTAACTGCATTGCAACATGCTAGCAAACTAATTTTTTTTTCAAAAAGCTTTATGTTTTTTCAGTATATTTATCTAAAAATGGGTACATACACTTAAAACTAAAGTGTTATGGTATTTTCAAAACATCGGCGATAGCATAATTTAGAAGTCCTACAACACAATTTCAACAATCCTCTACAGACTGCTATATCTGAAAACATACCTACTAATAATATACGTTCATGAAAATTTAGGTAAGGGAATGCACTGAACTTTGGTTCAGATTTTCCAGCAATGAAATGATAGGGTTACCGCTTGTTGTACCATAGTTCTACGCTGCGGGCAGAAAACACATAATTCCCGTTACAATAAGTATGCCAAGTTCATAACCGCTTCAGGTGAATCGGCCTTTATCACTCTATTTATTCCCTGCATCATATTGCAAATCAATCTCTTATCTATGTGTAAAGTAAAATGTTTGCTATATAATAATTTAAATATTTTACAATTAAAGTTTTCATTTAAAACACACTACTTCGCCAAAAAATTCAAAAACCTATTCACAAAAAAATTTTTTTTTCTTTTTATAAACACTAGTTTCTTCTCGAAAGAATAATTTTCCTTAAAATTTATCTCACAACAATTAGTAGAATTTTTATATTACAGCTCATTTCAAAGATAACAATATTAATTTTACAACCACATTTTTACAGAAAATATAAATTATACCTTAAATGGGCTTTTAATGAAAATATTAATTTGGCCAAAGAAGTGGTTTTCCCAAGTGCATGTTTCATAAAGCAAGAAAAATATTTAACTTCTTACGATATACATGTTTCTCTGAAAAAAAAATTATTATTTTCCTTACTTTTACGTAGTTCAAAAAACTTAAGAAATAATATTAATATCACTTTTTATCAAAATCACTTCATCTACGATCAACAACACCTTCATTCTAAAACCACATTTCTGGATTCGCTTAGGTCCACAAACATAGGGTTTAAGATTATTGGGAACACTTGGTTGTTTTCTCGCTTAAAGGAGTATTCATACTCGGGATTACCTCTTCTGCTTCGCTTCACTTTTTCTAAATTGGCCATACTTCATACATTCAAATATTGTAGCAAGTTCTTGGCTGCGCCTTACAGCGAAGTTCTTTAATTCTGATAAGAGTTAAGATGAGGAAGATCGGCAGAGTGCAACTGGAGTATATCAACCAAATCCACCGAACACGGGCAGCGTCCTCAGCTTTTCCACGTATCAAATGTAGGTTTGACACAGCTGAGACTCGAGCCCGGTGTTCAACGTTGCAAGATACGAAAGGTTTGGGCAGACCTTCGTTGCTCCTGTCAAATTTGGTTATGTTGGGGACGACAGGCAATCATCTATGCAGCAATAGAGGAAACAAAATATGCTTTTTTTTACTGAACCTCATTCGTCCCTCACGAAAGAAACTGATTATGAGATTACCCACACCTTCACAAAATAAACAGCGTTAATGAAATCCGAGAATCAATCAGATCAAAACGTGTGTATCGATGAAATAAATACTATATATTTTTCTTAAGAGGATTTTTCACGAGACGAGAATGTTTTCGCTGCTCTCTGTACTAAAATATTTTGCTATTAAGTATATTTTAAATTGTTTCTCCCCTGGAAGGTACACGTGCATGTGTGACAATATGTGCATTTGCTGTGTGTTAATCACGTGTGCACAAAGTTTGTTGTTTTACTAACACGTGTGTGGTCAGTAAATTTTTGGAGACGTCATTTCTGTGCAAATGGATTTATTTTTAAAGAAATTCAGAGAGAAGTATGTATATGGTTTACTTACTGTATTACTATAATAAAGCTAAATTTTATATTAACAACCCTCTCGAGTCATCACATACATCTGTCATTAGAGGCGGAGGAGGCGGTTTTCAAAATAAATTTAGCAAAAATGCGTATTTCAAAACTTACACACGCATCCACGTTTTGCAATTTTAACCCAGAATCTCTTTCACTGTTACGTGGCACCACAATTTCTTGGGGCACGGAAGTAAGTTTAAAGATGAAAATATATTTACAATTGCATTGTAGGTTTATAACAGGTATTTACGCATGTATTAAACATGGCTCTAATATATATACATTACGTACGAACGAAAAGCTTGATAAAATGTATGAAAACTGATCTCAAATTCGATATGTTCTTTGAATTAAATGCTTTTAATTTGTTGATATTTCACAAAATATTTTATTTCTCATTAAGATATATCGGATAGTGAAAAATAACTTCTGAATTCTTAGAACAATGTGACCATACGTGTTGCCACCATAAAAATATCTCAGATTTCATATCTCGAACGTTAATTTCATTACTGACAGAGTTTTTCTATTTCTACATTAACAAAACAATATTTTATTTTTTACGCCATCGTTACAATTTATGGGAAAGCGTCAGAGATTGAATCTTTTTAATTTTTATATGATTATGTGACATTTTTTTGTAAGATAAAGAGACATACCTGGACTAGAAGTTTGCTCTTCTGTAAACGTTTGGTTAATTATATTAGTATGTTAAGTATAGTATACAATAAGCGAGAAAATTTATTTTATTTTCCATTAGAAACACGTTTACGGTACATCAATGCCACTGTGTAAACATATACATATGTGAATATGTATACACACTGATAAAAACACTGTCTTTCTTTTTAAAGGAAAGTGCTTTAAAATTATTTCCTGAACTCTACGTAAACTCCCAGTAAAATTCCGGAGAAATTGTTTCTCAAAATGGACTTTCCGTAAATTTCACAGAACTTTCAGCGAGTTCACGAAACCTCTCCGTAAATTGAATAGTTTTCTGCCTTCCAATTAAAAAAAATGCCGACAAAAGATTAGTAATGCGGGTGTTCTACTATGCATAAAACTGAATTAAAATTATAATGAAATGTTTTATACATGAGCGTGATTTGAACCCTTGTTACATGTTCGTGACTCTGATTATTCATTTACGAGTTTTGCAAAACAGCCGAGTGTGAACCTTCAATAATTCTAAAAGAGAAATATTATCAACTTTTTCAGTTTCTATTACTGTTTTCATAATTCAAGTGTCGCTAACTGTTAAAGACGCCTGATGATACTTTTGGAGTTTTAAGTAATAGGTCTAGGTGGTATGGATATCCTAACATCCGCAGAAACGACCATTTTCTTGACACAGTGGCGAAGAAATCTTCGTATACACGCGGCATTGTGTATTCCTGAAATCTGAAGCAATTGGAAATACGGAGACTTTCCGTATTTTGTTTTTAATGAGTTCAGCTCGGTTTTTTCTCATTATAGAAAGCTATTCCGTATATTTAAATAAGGTATAAGTAATAATCCATACATATACAAAAACCGTTAACAGTGCATAAAAAAAAATTTCTAATTATCTACATAAAAGAAAGTATTTATCTCTAGAAAATTTTGCCTTACCTTCCTACGCTCGTTATATCTTAATCGATAGTTATGTTTGCTTAACTTAAAATACGATCTTACGATAATTTAAGATGTATTTTCTTTCCTTTTAAGATAAATAATATGCCTAATAACTATCAATATGTTGTACTGGTTTTGAAAAGTGATCCCATCGCAGTTTCAATTCATAATTTAATATATAATTACTTCAAGAAATATTTCAGCTTAATTTAATATATCATGTAACTTAATTTTGTAACACTACTACGTTTCTTTATTGATCACGTTTAGACTAATTTTTATTCGCTGGTGTCACCATATTAGAACTATGCATTTTTCTATACCCCTTGCAGACCTTAATTCAAGTAAACACCAATTACACCACCAAAAAAATCACAAAGTTTGCACATGTAAATCGTTCCTTAAACTTCAGTAGTAAACATAGGCTACATATAAAAAACATTTCGTTTAAATGTGTACAATTGCACATCGGTATGCAAGGCGTTCAGAAACTGGTATGGGATAAAAGAACGTTTATAGTCTATTAGCAGTTTCTGCACAATATTTGAATTAAACATTTGAAAAATGACCCCACATATAACGTCCTCGGCTGTTTCCTAAATATGCAATGAATCACAAGCATTTAACACATGTCTTTAAAAAAAAATTTTTATCAATTATGTTTTTACTTATATTTTAGTCATAAATTATAATATATTACAATTAAAATAACTCTAAACCGGGTGAAAATAGGTGTGTTGGTAATGCCTAGTAATAAATACACTTCATGCCAAATTTTATTACACTTTAGTGCTCACGGATGAGGTGTGTACACAATGTAGAGTTTTTAACTAGACTCAGTTAACCTTTGTTTACTCTAGGCGGAGGAATATCCTGGGAGTAGAACTTTAACAGGGCTTCAGAAATGTTGGAATTAACCGCGTGTGGACAACATAAAAGAATATTAAATATCTAAATATTTTTGTTATTCAAGTATTTCAGTGCGAACATTACAATATCTACTTAAGGGGACTCTTCTTCCACTGTTATGGGTTATTCGTTTTTCTACCTTTTTTCATTAAATAAAAACTGAAAATGCAGAAAATACACCTATACCTAAAAAGCTTTGGACCTTACGCAGCAGTTAAAATATAACGACTGATCTAAGTACTGTTATTTATGTCACAACATATATTTTAACCAATTTTGGTAGAATTAAAATATGTGACAAAATTATGAGTTCGTAGTTCCCTTGTCCTGATGCTACTACAGTGCCAGGTCAATAGGTAGTTGCGCATAGGGTTAATTTCGGAATTTTCTTTCTTCACAGCATTAACTAGCTAGGAAAACCAAGAATCCTGAGAAGGGGGGGGGTTCCACTTCACATATTTTTGAAAACAAAAACTGTTCTTTGGGTGGCGGAGGCATGTAGGTCGAAAAAACTGTGTGAACATGGGGATGGGGGGTATTTCAGCGTAACTCCCCCCCGCACAACATTGAATCAAAACGCAGTTTCACGAGATGGGCGTTCCCAACTAGTCGAACAGGGTTCGATTACCGACGGGGTCTTCCCCGAGTTATCGCATGTTGGGATCGTGCCGGACGATGCCGCTGGTCGGCGGGCTTTCCCGGGGATCTCCCTTTTTCTCCCCCTTGCATTCCGGCGCCACTCCATACTCACCTCACTTCACCACTTTACTCTTCACTACACGAGATGAGCAGTCATCATCTGATATTTAATGTTAATTAAGGTGATACATTTTTCGCCCACGCGACTGCGGGACAAATATTTTTTAGGGCGAAGTGACTTTCAGCCAAATATGACTAGGCCAAGTCACTTTAGAGCAAAGAATTTTAGCCCATGTGACATTGTGAAAATGAATTTAAGGCCAACTGACTTTAGACTAAATTATTTTAGAGCAAGTACCTTTGTGGAAAATAATTGGAGCCCAAGTGACGTTGTGATTTAGGCCAAGTGACGCGCACCTCATACGTAGTAGTGTAGCAGAGGCGGGATAGACACAGCACTCCAACACTGCGCACGTCAACGCTACCCTTCCCTCTTCAGCATCTTGTGCCCCGTTCTCTGAGGGTCGCGTTTCAACAAAATTCCGCCCGCCCAGACACGGAATGCGTCTCCCAGGAATGTGTTGCAGAGTCGACACCGATCCACGGGCTGCCGAGCTCCACTATCTGATTCGTATTGGACGAGTACTGTGATGCCAGCTAATCTGAACTGATCATCCACGCCAGATTTACGAGAGGACCGGGTAAAGATGGACTGTGTGCTGCGCATGCGTGCGCTAAATGGAGTGCACCGCCGGACTGCGGGAGGCTTGGATTCCAGACATATCACTGGATGGTTCATCACGAGGTGGGGTAGACGGTGAAGCAGAGCAGCGGCCTTCTTTCTACAAGGGAACGCCTTGTTTGTGAGGACGTTGAGTGTGCCACACTGGTGTCCGGGCCTGGCAATGCATCCGAAACTCGCAACCTGCTGACACCTGCACTCATATCTAGGAATCCCTATCGAAGAGTCATTCTCCATGCCAGTTTGGCTATCCTTGGCGCGTAGTTAGTATCCTTAAAAGCACTTGAGAGGAAAACTTTTAATATTTGCGGTGTGAAATATTCAACACCTTAGAAGTTTCTTGTGATATTACTGTAATGATTTATGGGACTTTGATTTAAATTCCCAAACTATAACGCGACTTTCTCTCTTCCATTGCTCGTTTTCATTATTTTTCAACTTAATCTATTTAAACGAGGCTCACCCATGTTGATTTCAAGTCATATCAATAACTTAAATACATCGTTGTATTAATGTTATCAATAACAAAATTCGTAGTGGTAGAAAATTATTATAAAAAGCGTATTCGTATTTGAAAACTTATATCTTACAAAATTTCAGATAATATATTGTAATTACGGGATAATTCATGTAATTAGCGCAACTTTTTGACATTTTCTCATATTCAATACTTCTGCAGGAATGTACGACTGACCCACTCGTACTTTATTAAATCTTCCCTAATGTGTAAAAGAGAAAATTATTACTAACTTGTTATGCAATGACCATTATATTCCCCCAATAATTTTCGATAATCTTGAAAAGTTATGCAACACTTCTAAGAACAAATAATTGGCAGTTTCTTCAAATAAATAAAATATTGGGTTTTAATATTACATTTTCAAAGAAAATATCAATAATTTCGTAAAGATTATAATTGATTTACGGTTTTCACTGTACTCTTAGTACTTTTGAAATCAACCTATGAAAAATATCACTGCCCGTAACTGCACATATTTTAACATAAGAAATGACCACCATACTAACAATTAAGTTGGCAGCGAACAACGAGAAGTCGTTCCAAGTTTTAACGCTTCACTAGTCAACGTTAAACATTTTTCACCGGCAATTTAATTTACTTTTATTATATGCAAATAAGAATAAAACTTGAAATAATTAATAACACGTTAATGTTTCTAACTATTTCACATCATCGCTTGGCTGGCGCAACGTTCATGTTAACATTATACTTTGTTCGTTTGCGTTTGTTTTTCTATCCGTAATTCCAGGTCAACTAAACCGTATTTCACGACCAAAGTCATTTTTAAGATCTTAACACCTAAAATAAAGTATTCATAAATGTAATAAATAAAATATTTGTATATGTGTTCTAACTGAAGTGACCGTGTACGGTTTCTGCGGTATTTCAAAGCAGTTTCTTGTTACGAAAAATCTTTAAATCTCACGTAATATGCCGACATGAAGAATGTGCTCGTTGACACAACTGAAATAAGTAAAACTAGTAGAAGAAGTTTCAAGTGAGCGTGTTTTGTGATATTTTCGATGTGTTTTGCCATTCTGAGATCTTTAATAAATGCACGAGAGGACTTCCTCAAGACGCAATTTTACGAGATAATACCAGTCGTTGATGTCACTAGTTCTAAAACAATAACGCTATGAAAATGGTCTATACCGTATCTCCATCTACCAATTTAAGGCAGAATCTCATTTTCTCCCAAATCACACAAGTTAAAGGTTGGTCGTCGAGGCTAGTACTCAGTGTATATATCGACTCACAACTTAAACCGAACACCTATACGTTATGAAACTGGTTGAACGTAGGTGATTTGGGAGGGAATTAGATTCTTCCTTAAAATGGGTAGATGGAGAATTATAAAATACACTGTCATCAGCTAGGTATTTTTTGTTGAATTTCTTTGAAATTTTGCTCTTATCATCTTAGGCAAATAAATGTTACAGCAGTAATGGATTTTTTTAAAAAAGAAAGTTGTGCACCCAAGTAAAGATAAAATGTTATCTGCTTGAAAAACGGTGAGGCTGGACGAATGTCCATGAATCTTACATTGAGTGATACATATTCCCGTGGAAGAAGGGTGTAAAATTTTGGAAATTTTGGATCAATTCGGTTCTGCCACTGAGTTTTATGATAATTATTTTCGTAACTAGTAATTCAATATCAACGCCCAGCATTTTTTTGGCATTATTGTGTATTAAAAAATGTATTTGTTGGATATTTGTGTAATAACTCGAGGGTTACTTCAGTAGGATTTTTGACAACGCCTGGCAATAAAAATACGACCGCGCTTCAATCAAAAGCTTTTTAACTAGGAAACCATTTCCTTAATTATACTCGTAAATTTTATTAAACATAACTTTCCGTCCATTTAACGATAATTTAAGTTTTTTTTTCTGAATAAAAGAATAAGTACACCAAATTATCCAAAAAAATGCCTATCTCATAACGTATCACACGGATGAACGTTCCAACTATTTACTTATTTAAAGAGAAATTTTCGAAAAGGCTTGGTGTTATTTATATAACGGGAGAATAACCGTGTTCAACTTTTCTTCAATTATGTTTGACACGTAAAACCAAAATTTTAATAATAATTCTTATTACCTCAGAAGGGTTGAACCGATTTAAAGGAATTCGAAAATTTCTAAACAGGGAAATAACGAACATCAATCAATATTCATAAACCAATATTACTTACCGAAATTAACGTGTAGACCTAGCAGTGTGTAGTGTTTATTAAGGAGACGTTACTTTTTATTATTTATTTAATTTGTATGCAGTGGAAATCTGAGCAACTGACGTAAACACCAACTGAAATTCAATGGCAATGTTTATTTTGAGATGCAGAAGAATAACCCGCGAACAGGTATAATGAAGGAATATAGCAGGGCTTTCAAAAGTGCTTACTTTACCGTGACCAGAATCCACATGTTTGACGTATACTTTACAAGTCTAGAAAACGTCATCGGTCTATTGGAACGGAAATTAAAAATAATTTGGTTAAATTGGAAGGTTTAAAGAATGCAGAGAAACGTACTTATGCTTCAAGTTTAAAAAAAGTTTAATCCGCCTAGATCATCATGATCCAACAATTCAAGCGGAAAGCTTTACTGAGCTGTGAAGAACATTATTACTCTGAATGAAATACTAAGTTATGACATAGCATGTAGTAGAAAAGTTGTTTCTGTAATACCTTAGTCCCATAAATTTTAATTTTCAGAATTTTTGGTTTCAAACAACAAAAGTAACTTTTTTTTTTTTAAAGAAATTGAGGTCAAAGAAAACGTCTTTAGTAAAAGAACATGCAAAATTGATTAACTATTTAATGATATTATTTGTAATTCTTTTCCTTTTATTAATGTGCAAAAAGTGTAAATACATGATGTCAGGTAATTCACGGGCGCGGACTACACCACACGAATCTCTTCATTTACAAGAAAAATGACATGGGTTGTCCAGAAGCCAGTGCAGCAAACACGTAGTATTCCAATTAGATAAAGGTGAGGTGATGTGACAATGCTTCAACTACTGTGTCGTTCGTTAGGTATGAGGCATGGGAACGAGCCGAGGTCAGTAGTGCTAAAGAGGCCATGGAGCTCACATGCAGTGAGTACTGGGACATGGCAATGGCCAAGGGTTCACCCGGCGGCCAAGCTCCGTGCTTGCTGCATGCATCCAACGTGCGGGAATGTACATTTCTGTGGTCGGAACAAACTTCGAACACCTGTTATGATGTTTACGCGTTTGACATGCTGACACTACATGCTATGCTTAACATGAAAATAGTAATTTTATCTACTTTCATGTCGTTTTCCTCGCAAACTAAGGGCCTTAGGATTTTTTACCAAATAATATTTTCTACTTAGTTTTGATCACAGATTTGTATAGTGCAGTTCGTACCCGCGAAATGCCTGACATTGTTTGTTAATTTGGGACACCCGATATTTTCAGACATGGTGATGCATCAGATTAAATATTTAAGGAACATTATCTTCGTACCCCGAACTTTGTAGCAACGAAAGAAAATGTGCTATGAAGCATTGGCAGTTGAGGGTTTTGAATTGACATAAATTATATCTCGCTTGCTGGTTACGAACAACTATAAATCTGAAATGGGGAAATATGAGGAGTAATGAACTACCTCTACCAGGAATGTGGATTTAACATTACAACTCCGTAGCTGTTTGAAGTGTTATTAAGCAATCTGCTTAAATATCAAAAATTTAATTTTTCATTAATTTATTCCCAATTTCTTTAGGAAAATATGTAAGTTAAACAACTACAAAACCAATAGCGAAATAGCCAATACAAAGTAATTCACGCATTTTTTTACGTAATTGAATTTTATAGGGTAAAATAGAATAAAANTAGCGAAATAGCCAATACAAAGTAATTCACGCATTTTTTTACGTAATTGAATTTTATAGGGTAAAATAGAATAAAACCTGAAAACAAACGAAAAAAGAATTTTGTCGCAAGTTAGAAATGCATATTTAATAAAAAGACGCTGTCACCNTAGCGAAATAGCCAATACAAAGTAATTCACGCATTTTTTTACGTAATTGAATTTTATAGGGTAAAATAGAATAAAAACCTGAAAACAAACGAAAAAAGAATTTTGTCGCAAGTTAGAAATGCATATTTAATAAAAAGACGCTGTCACCANAAAACCTGAAAACAAACGAAAAAAGAATTTTGTCGCAAGTTAGAAATGCATATTTAATAAAAAGACGCTGTCACCAAGATGCATTTTATTTTAATTCGTTGTTTCGCCCTCTTGCAGAGAAAAAAACTGTGATGGTTATGACAGTTAAGTGAAAGTAATTATGAGTCTTCTGTGAAATCGTATTTGACGCAACATATATAAAATATTTTTCAACAACTCAAGTTATTATAATGCGTAAGAGCATTTTCGCTTTTCCTCTGCACTTGTGTTCATTCGGTGGAAAGGTTAACAAACGAACGAGTATTCTTTTGCAGAAATTTATTGTTGCATCCAATCACTGCCCGTATTCCACAATCACAAATTTTGTNAACGAACGAGTATTCTTTTGCAGAAATTTATTGTTGCATCCAATCACTGCCCGTATTCCACAATCACAAATTTTGTTTCCTATTTCTTCCGCAACGTAAAAATATTACAATACAAGTTTTCGAACACGAAATTCTGAATCAGTTAACAAAAAACCATCGACTTACAACATCGAATGCAAACATGCAAACAAAGAATTTTTGCANGAAATTCTGAATCAGTTAACAAAAAACCATCGACTTACAACATCGAATGCAAACATGCAAACAAAGAATTTTTGCACAAGAGCCGTACTGGAAGGCCCTACTAGCTGGGTTGGTTTTACAGAAATATAATGTTATAATCGCAAGCTGGGAAACTCTTTCCCTAACTGTATTGTCAATATTATTAAAACCTAATTTCGTACAAAACCAACTGTTTATTGTTTTGGAGCGAATTATATGCCCTTATAAAGTAACAGGAACATGTGCAACATTTAAAAATTAAAGTTAACTATTGCAGAGCAAAGACGATGGTAATCGCACTGTCACTGCCACCTCTAATACTTCTCTCTTCTGCCCAGATCCAAGGCCATGGTTGAGTCGGTGTTCGGGAGGGGGAAGGAAGTGGGAAGAGGGCTGCGACTCTCAAGGCCAGGCAGGGCAAGTTGTTTGCGCATGCGTGAAACTGCCGAGCTACACGTTTCTCGCACTCTCTAGCTCAACCTCCAGTCCTGCTGACTGCCGTGTTGTTGATTGGTTTTGACGCGAATGGAGTCATAGTGTCTCCTTTTTCTTGTTGGTCTTACGATAGTTTCTAACTGGATAATTACCGTACGTTAATTGAAGCTGAAAAAAAATCAACAAAAACTGTGTGTTGGCCAAATATATATATTGTTTTTAAAAGATGAGGAATACAGTGAACAGTCAACCAAAAAAGTGGAAGGTGATACGATAAATAATAATGCATACATGATGTTAATCTTGCAGTAAACTTCCTCGAGTGGAGGTATGGGCACGCGGTCGGGAAAAAAGTTACTGCAGGAAGACAGAAATTATAGTGAGACGTTATTTCAAGTTTGTACAAAACGACAGGATCATTTCCAAAAAAATATTTCAGACTAAAGATGCTGTCACATGACCTGTTGTTACTAAAGGCGCTGTCTGCAACAAATTGTGTCCTGTTATTATTAATATGAAACATTTGTGGAACTTAAATAAAATCAAAAAAGTTTTTTTTCTAAAACAGTTTTCTGATAACCAAATTAGTTAAAAAATTTACTGGCAACAGACCATCATTTGTTGTGGCAGGCTGGCTTGGAGTACTCTAAGAAACACACTACTCTTAATTACGCGTATTTTCTACAAAGAAAACTTTTATACGCCTTTTGAAAATCGCAGTAATTAAAGTATAAGGGAGGGATATTTTCAAGCAAGACGCTATTGGAAAAGATTTATAATCGGATGCCTGCCCACGAAAACCGTGCCGAACACGAACATTTTTTATTTTGAGTGGGAACAATTGTAACAATCTTCACATAGAAAAACACTACTCTGGGGTACTAAAAAAGAAGGGCTGCATACTGCAAGAAATGTCAACAATTTAACAACCTAAAATATATAACACGGTTGTGAACTTGAAGAAACATTTTTCTTATTTTGAGAAACTTGTTATTGCAATATTTTGTCATTCATTTATCTCCCGTGTTGATGAACGAAGTATTATTGATAAAGCCAAATAAATACACTGGAGAGCCAAAAAAAAATTGTATAGGCGTGCGTATGCAAATAACAGAGGTATGGAACCAATCAGAGTGACGCGATGCGCTCGGCAGCGCCTATATAAGACAACATCGCAGACCGTTTCAACGATCTAGCCAATGACAACGATGTTACCGTGGTTATCAAGATTTAAGTGAGTTTGGACGTGGTGTTATAGTCAGCGCACGAGAAATGGGACATAGCATCTCCGAGGTGGCGATAAAATGTGGATTTTCGCGNAACGTGGTGTTATAGTCAGCGCACGAGAAATGGGACATAGCATCTCCGAGGTGGCGATAAAATGTGGATTTTCGCGCGCGACCATTTCACGAGTGTACCGTGAATATCGGGAATCCTGTAAAAAATCAAATCATAGACATAGTTGCGGCCGGAAGAACATCGTGAAAGAACGCGACAAACGACGACTGACGAGAATCATTAAACGTGACAGACGCGCAACCATTTCTCAAATTGATGCAGATTTCAATACTGGGGCATCCACAAGTGCCAGCGTGCGAACTATTCAACGGACCATCATTGATATGGGCTTTCGGAGACGAAGACCCACTCGTGTACCGTTTTTAACTGCACGACACAAAGCTTTACGCCTTGCCTGGGCCCACCAACACCGACATTGGACTGTTGATGACTGGAAACACGTCACCAGATCTGACGAGTCTCGTTTACAATTGTATCGGGCGGGTGGACGTGTACGGGTATGGAGATATCCTCATGAATTCATGGATCCTACATGTCAACAGAGGACTTTTCAAACTGGTGGATACTCTGTCACGGTATGAAGCGTGTGCAGTTGGCGTGAAATGGGACCCCCGATACATCTAGATACGATTCTGACAGGTGACAGATACGTAAGCATCCTGTCCGATCACCTGCACTCATTCTAGTCTATTGTGCATTCCGACGGGCATGGACAATTCAAGCAGGACTATGCGACATCCCATACGTCTCGAATTGCNGTATGAAGCGTGTGCAGTTGGCGTGAAATGGGACCCCCGATACATCTAGATACGATTCTGACAGGTGACAGATACGTAAGCATCCTGTCCGATCACCTGCACTCATTCTAGTCTATTGTGCATTCCGACGGGCATGGACAATTCAAGCAGGACTATGCGACATCCCATACGTCTCGAATTGCTACCTAGTGGCTCCAGAAACACTCTTCTGACTTTAGACACTTCCATTGGCTTCCTAAATCACCAGACATGAACATTTTTGAGCATATGTGGGATGCCTTGCAACGTGCTATTCAGAAGAGATCTCCACCACCTCGCACTCCTATGGAGTTATGGTCTGCGCTGTAGGATTCATGGTTTTAAATGCCTCTTGCATACCTTCACACATTAGTCGAGTCCATGCCACGTCGTCTTGCAGCATTTCTGCGTGCTCGCGGGGGCCCTACGCGATATTAGTTAGGTGTACCAGTTTTTTTGGCTCTTCAGTGTATATTTTGAAGTTAAAGTAAATCTCAAAAATACGTGAGGCATAAAATGCAAAAAATTTGAAATTATTGGGCAGATTTTATAAGAGTTAAGTTTTGTTGTACAAGAAACTGAAATGCCACCAATTTTCTCCGAGAAAATGAACCGTCTACTCAGCATAGAAATGTCAGACGTGGTTGAGCAATTGACTACCAAATATAAGTTCAATACTGTTGTGGTTTACAGTTTATTAAACTTTTTTTTACAGGAATGAGAAGACAGAGTTAAAGCATTAATTACTGTCTTTAAAATTTTCAATCCATTTCTCATTCACAATTCTTTAGATGAAATTTTAAAAGTAAATTGTTTGTCAATTTATGTGATGAAATTGTGCATTGAAATAATATTTCGTCTAACGTGTTTGGCCGTTTAAAATTACTAAATGCGATACGTTAGAAAAATTTTCAACCAGTATTAGGATTAGACTATAGCCATGTCTATTAAATCTGGGCGAGAATGCGAATTATGACACCTAGTGACCTAATTAGATGCCCGTCAACTAACATGGTTCTGGAGCCCATACTGCCGATAAGGAGGACCTGCTGCTATCAATCATCGCCCATAAAATCACTTCTTTTCTGGTATTGTTCTCTACCATTTGAGTAGCTTGTGAATAAGGCTATAGAAGGGAATGGGAAGTATATGACCGACATAATATGTTACTGCCAGTAATCAAATGGTTGGGAGTTTTTACATAAAGCTGATGAGAAACTGGTTTGAAAAATATGGCTCCGTGGCCATGATACTAATGTGATGTCTTGCACCACTTTTTCATTGGGTGAAGCAGTAATCTAAAACTCCAATATTAAAAAAATAATTCTTCATAATTTCTTTAATTTTTTTTTACTTATGCGGTTTTTTAAACATGTTTAATACTCATAAAAATATATTTAAAATTTAAAAATAATTTTTGTAAAATATTAAAACTTATGAAATAATTTATTGTCAAAAAATTTTATGGCAAATTTTCGAAAATTTCATGGAATTTGTTTTATTTCTAAGTCATTGTGATCAAAAGTCAAGGTGAAAGACCAAGGCCAAGGTAACACATTCAACATGTCCGCCATCCAAGGTCGTCGAAAATTCTCACCATCCACCTTTAAACATAATTTTCTAAACAACCGTTTATTTAATACCAAAACTATATTACAAAATGGTGCGTCCTGTGCTCATTACAGTGAGTAATTAAACGTTATCTCTTTTACAGTACTTTAGTAATTGGTTACTGAAAACTTAAATAAAAAAAATTTTATTTCTGTTTATATAATCTCATTTCTGTAAATTAATTAATAAAACCCGAAATCATACTACGAATTTTCGTAGACCTGCTTAAAACTCGCATTTCATAGGTGTTTTAATTTCAAGTTGGCAATAAAACAAACGTGACTGCAAAAGCACTGTTCCACACACATAAACGTGTCAGTAAGTATGCATATAAACGTGTGTATGTGTGTGTTTGATAAGTGTGTTAAACAGCCCATAAAACGTTAACATTTTCTATGAGGATTCGTAATAATTTTCCCCACATTTCACTTTTAGTAAGTACATTTTTACAGCTAACCAATAGTTTCATTAAAAATGACTGAATTTTATGTATTAAAATAAATATTTATTTGCGCAAAGCATGCTTGAAATAACTAGCAGCCAGGTATTTTAATAATTAGAGCAATATATTGTGTGTCTTATAGTAATTGTTTTTTACATACTCTAAATACAATCATAATCGTACATTCCTTTTATTATTTCACTCTTAACAACCCTTTACTTTTGATTTTATTTAAAAGGGCTTCTACGCTATGTCTATCTCACAATTTTATTGAAAAATAAACACAATTTTTTTATGAGAAAAGGTAATTACAGTAACGGAAATGTTAACTAGTTTAATTTTTTTTTTACATTCTTAGTTTTTTATTACTCCCACGCCTTATTAACATATATTACCAAAATTGAAAATATAAATATAGCGTTGAAGTTATTTCTGAATGTATATTAACATATACACGTTAGAAATACGTGGATATGTTTTAGTTGTTTTCGTTCAGCACATCGTTTTTCTGATTTCATGTTAATACAATTATGTAGTCCTTTACTTTAAACTTTAGATGGGGCAACATGCTAAACGCAAGAAAACAGATTCTGTAAAATATTATATTTAGTATTTACAGCACAGAAACATCTAAAGCGAGCAAACGACTGCCAAGGTTAATAACGATCTTCAACCGAGTTCAAACTTTTAATGAGATTTCAGAATGACGTCACCAAGAAATTCTCGGGAAACTCGCCTCTACATCTTGGTTAATTTGAATTTCCGATTTAACTTCGAAATTCGTGGACGGAATAGATGCCGCAATATATTTCTGTACTCTGTAGAATTACTTAACTTTTTATAATACCTTTAATTTCTTTTTATAATCATTCCTTAATAAAAGGGTATGTGTACCGCATTAAATCCAAAAATATTTCTAAGGCTCTGCTAGAAAGAAAACTGTAAATGTAAATTCAGTTTTTTAATTAAAATAAAATCGTTGTTGGCCTCAAACTCATGACTCTTCGTGTCAAAAAGACTGCTAAGACATTTAACAGGGCCAGTATATTGTGGTTCTTTAGTTGCGAAACGAAATTGTAAAGAAAATTCAACAATAGATAATGGGTACGAACAGTGCACCTAATTTTTTTTATTCTTCGCTAAATTAGGAAATGTTTCCTTTTCCACCAGGGCAAGGTGCTTCCTTTGCAAGCTACAAACAGCTTGCTGAGAAGAGAGAAAAGTCAACTTTACCTGAGATATGAGGCAATAATCGATAAACGTAATTTTAGAACTTCTACCGCCGGAAGGAAAACACATTAATATGCGTTGTGTTCACTTGCAAGCGGGCCTATTCGTTGGGTTAGCTAGCAAAGTAATTAATTTGATAACACTTTTTCAGGAAATGTTCTCAAGCAGTTCTGCGAACGAGTTGGACAACAACCTATGCAAACCTAACATAGCGGAAGAAGAATATGCCAAATTGCAGACACAAACGTGAACAAAGAGAACATTTAAGGGATTACTATAGGGCTGTTAAATAGAAGTTGATATTGCTTTCGCTCCGTGATTATGTACATAAACTTTAGATACGGAGGGCCTTCTTCCAGAAGTAGGATCTGTACAACTTGTTTACAGTTTCGGCTCACTAGATTCACAGGCGTGTTCACGAGGTCACATACCTTCAGAAATTAAGTACACTATTCAGCGTTTGATATAGCTCAGTGCATAGTAGAATCACATCTATTATGTACGTAGGTACAAAATTTATGGTCCAAGCTTCTCGTGGGTATCGACCTACTGCAAAATTTTTCTACTCCAGTGGAACACTAAGGTGGTTGCATGAGTTTGTTTTGGAAATTGTAAAATAACAGAGCTTCTAGGGTTCGATTCATATACCGTTAACCCGCTAACCCACAGAGGGAGTTTAATCATGTTTTCATACAGAAATGTCCATAATTGTCCAAAATAGCATAAACCCTTACCACGTTAGTATTGTCCAGCGTGATTTTGGCGATTGGGTATTTTAATTTCAAGCACAATGGATGATCTCATGAATAACCAAGGACTAATACACACGTTCAATAAAAATTTGCATATGTTTTTGTTACGAAAACTGTGAAGTCAATTAATTCAGTAATCAGGAATAATATTTTGGCGGATAACCAGTTTTACCTGATGCGGAAACGTATCCTCGGGTAGACGTGCGCCTCGTTCAGGCGGGTGGAAATGCGGTGAAGCGGTGAAACCTCTGGAAGGTAACTGCGCGTGCACTGCCGTCCGTCGCAAAAACGTTAGGCACCGTAATTGGAGCAAAGCACAGTACGTATCGAGCAATGTAGCCGGGTGCTGGACATTTCAGAAATATACTTCATTCACGGTTACTTCGAACATTTCTGAAAGTCCGCTGAACTTCTAATTCCAGCACATGCCTCCACCTCATACAAACCAAGCTTAGAAAATTAACACCAGAGGGCCAACGCACCGCATTCGTGCGTACTCACTTTGATAACATTTTGTATAAAAACTATTTATTTATAGGCGTTACCAATTCACCTATTTTCTCTGTGTATTTATTTATAATAGCTTTAAATGAAATGTTGTANTCCACCTCATACAAACCAAGCTTAGAAAATTAACACCAGAGGGCCAACGCACCGCATTCGTGCGTACTCACTTTGATTACATTTTGTATAAAAACTATTTATTTATAGGCGTTACCAATTCACCTATTTTCTCTGTGTATTTATTTATAATAGCTTTAAATGAAATGTTGTAATTGGCTGTTAAATTATAACTAAAAGTCAAACTTAACTATCAATAAGTTACTTTTATGTTAACACAAGTTTATAACGCTTGCGATATATTACATGTTTAAGAAGCAACCATGCTCGTTACAAATGGAATGCTTTTCCAAAGGTTTGATTCAAAAGTGTGAAAAAACCACAAAGAGAATTAAAAAAAAATTTACATCTTTGTGTGAGGGAAATTATAAAGATGGCAACTGAGCGTTGTGATGCAGAACCTAGGAACGAATGTTTACTTGCATCACTTTCGAAAGAAACCGTAAAAGTTGAGCGATACGCAGGTGCAGGTCAGAGGTCGGTTTCACGAATTTGAAAAAAACTTCACAGACAAGCTGAATGAAGCAGAAACTGCACCAGGTAAAGAAAGATAATTGTATTTAATGCTACTATAATCGCCCGATCACATGTTGTAGGCTATTTACATTACAGTGACCACTTTTTAAAATCCGAGGTAGTTTATACTTTGAGTCCATTGCATATCATTCTACCGCACCTCTTCGTATCACTCTTTTGGGTTTCAAGAGTAAGCATAAACAAAAGTAAAAACGTCGGGGGGTTAGACCCAAGTTATACATAAATACTAGTTTAGAAGTAAATTAATATTTACAAACCAGTATTACTAACATACATTGATATGTGCATATTTACAGTGTTCATTCGGTAGTTGAAAATTGCTTTTTTATGTAAATAAATACAGCGAACTTACACCCAAACTGAGTATGGCGATACATTTGGAATTCGTGTTTTTTTTAAAGAGCTGATATAGTCATTAGTCACATGTCAATGTTTGGCCTGAAATTTTATGATTGTATAGCAAAACATCGGGCTACGGAAAATTCTTCTGAATAGAAAATCTATTTGAGTTACACGATCATAGCGTCATAAAACTGCATCCTTAAATGTGCGAACCAAATACAATTGAACTGGCATTGGTTAAAATGAATTGCTTGACGTGGGAGAACGATACTTGCAGAGAATTGTCACTGCGTAACTGCTGCAAACCACCAAGGATTTGCGTTCAGTTAAAAGTACCGATTGGAAAGATAGTCAGCATGTACCTGGTATCGAAGAATACTGAGAGAGGTACTGGGATCATGGGATAAACTTTAGAACAGTTCATTATTTATCTGAGAGACGACAGCGATGGAACTACTGTTGAAAAGTGACATAAAACCTGGTTGCATTGACGACTCTGTTCTAGCAGTTCCATTGTTACAGTAAAACATATGATGAAAAATGTATTGAATAGTGATCAGATTGTAATTATGATTTTTTAAAAGTGAAATTGACATAAAATTATGTAAATTACATTACCATTTTAAAGTTTTTTTTTTTGTGTTAATTTTAGTAACTGGTAATTTTATAAAAAATGTATAATGTTATGAACCAGATATAATTGTAACTAACTAAACCACCAAAGTAGGTGTTTTCATCATGTGGACCAGTAATTGAGACCAATTATTATATGCACATAAATATCTACCTTTTATTACCTGGGTTGAATTATATTTACCATAAATAAATTTTTTGTTCTGTAATTTTATAGTATGTTACAATTATCTCTTGTTGGTGTTATGTTTATATGGTTTGTATACATTTTGTATTCATTTATACGTCATTATTATACTATTTGTTCAGCTATCAAGATTTTCTAATGTCAAATTTTATTTTTTTTCTCCTTGTCATAAGTTAAAAAGTTTAACAAAGAGTACAGTTTTTATAACAAATAACATTTTAATTTCTATACAATAATAAAGTTAGTGTAGGCCTATCAAAATGTTGTATGCTGCAAGCGAGATCATTCACAACTGATGTTTTCTGAACAACAAGTAGACTGACTACCTGGCCGTTGCTATTTGCGCAAACATTTCGCCGTACTGTGCCGTGCCGATGACGGTTGCCCCGTATTACTAGGGAGTTTACCCATCTGCAAGTGGGCCGCCAACAGTAAACAGCAGTTGTTCGAACTCTGAGAAAACAGCTAACCAAATATTTAATTGTATAGGGCCAAAAATATATTAACTTACCCCAACAAATTATTTTGTTGAGAAAACAAAACTTTAAAAACAACAAAATTGTTCTGTTCATCTAACAAAATGCACTATCGAATAAACAAAACCTCTGCTATGGGCCAAAATAAATTAGATTGTAAACAAAATGTTTTGTTGAATCAACTGTGTACATTTGTTTGGCCTCTCTCTCTATTGCTTTTGTTTGAATATACAGTCCAAGAGTTTTTAGGATTTTTGTGATAATTAGAGCAGTAAGAGTGTTTATAAGTATATTTATTGATAGTTTATAACTTTGTTAATACAGTATTAAAATAAGTTTAACTGGAAAATAGAAGTTAAAGCTGTAAAACTTGAAGCAACTTTTTTGCACACGTCCAGTATTAAAAATGTATGTATTTAAAAACATTTCTAATTTACCAGTAGTCAGTTTATCCAAAGTTGCTAAAGCGTAGTGCTCAGGCGTTGTTGATCTAGGTTCGAATCTCAGTCGTGCCTTGAAGTTATTTTGTATTAACCGAAACTGTATCATGTACCTAAAGTCAAACAAATCTTTAGTTGCACCAACAAATTCTTAGTTTGGGACAACCAAATAAGTACAAAAAAAATCATTTCTGTTCAATGACAAAATATGTCATTGCCCATATACGAACAATTAATTTGGTTGCTCCAAACAAACATTTTTTGAGTCAACAAAACCCTTTCCTTAGTGAGAGGCGCTCGCCGTATAATTTAGATCTTGGGCCCTGCGTTGATAATCTAATTTTTCTACCATGAATTGTATATAATAGGCTATCAATATGATAGCAGTGATTTTATCAGGCACGTGATTTACGGAAATGAAACACTTACTTCTCGTTACGGAGGAATTAGTTAAAATTTTTACTCATTGCTTTCATTATTTCTTGAGCTAGTCGTTTCGTCAACGGGAACAGATAATGCCTTTACTATTCATTAAAAACCGACAAATCAATTTATGTTTGTTGAATTAACGATGTTAGGATGACACCTCATAAACAATTGTAATATTTATAATAATTAGCATTTGTAATTACACAATTTCGAAACAAAATAATTTTATATTACTTGATTGAAATAGGTTTTTTTTTTCGGTAGTAAATACGCCCCTCTGGCGTCTTGCAACAATACTAAAAGGAGAGTGTACGTATACTTGGCGTGAAGTTAGCTTGCATTTGACCGAAATGGCAAAAAAAGTTTCCTGGCTATATATGTATTGAAGTAAAAATGACTAAGCAACACGAGACAAGCTAAACTCAGGTCATTATGTAAGCTCTGCGCGTCCCCGAGTGCCACTCCAAGGGTCTGGCCGAAGATACGACGGGGTGAGACGCCTGTCGATACTTCATGAAAATTAGATCTGCCGAGCGCAGAACCACGAGAAGTTCGTTTCTCGGCCCTGACTGCCAGACGACGCAACTGGAACATAGCAAGCGACATTGCTATATTCACGTGGCATTTCTTCCATAAGACGTACGATTGAGTCAAGCAATTTTTAATGAAATATATAATCAGCGAATTTTCGGATACTTTTTTTCTTTCGGTATCGCAAATTTTGCCATTCGAATGAGCGACTGAATTAACATACCACTCTAAGTTGTAATTCCATTTTTTAAGTGGGTAGGTGTCACATTGAAAGTTATCTAATCTTTCGTAGAAAATTGGAATGTACTGATGATGTAGACTGATTAAGAACTCCTGCTACAAGTCACTGAGCTTGTCAACTGGAAACTTTTAGGAAACCAGGATATCTGTAGGAAAATAATAATCGCAGGTAAACAAAATTGTAGTCTTCAAAAGAATTCTTTCAAGTCAAACGCAATAATTAATATTCAAACTTTTCAGCCGTCGCACATTATTACTTACAGACAGTTTCTTGTTCATTATATAAAAATAACTGGAAGTATAATGATTATGGGAAGACGATAACAACGGGATCCGGGATAGGGACCAGACGCCCACCGGTCGCCATGTTGTAACGTCACCAAACCGCCATCTTGGATCCAGGTGAACTTGACCTTGATCTTGAACCTATGGCCGGGACCTTAAATAACCTTTAGTCCCAAAAATTTCAAAATTCTTAAAAAAAAAGTTCTATAAATTTAAATAAATATTTTAAAAAATCCAAAAAAAACATCAATCAAAAATTATAATTTAGGAGGATTTGGCACAACGGCACTTGGCACAGGAGTCAGGCACCGTTCATGCTTTGTCATTAAGGTTACCCAACCACCTTCTTGGATCCTTTTGACTTTAACATTCGGACATTGCCTTGAAGATGACCGTGGATGACCTTAATACAAAAACCATTAAGAATTCCCAAAAATTAACAAGAAATAGAAATATGTTAAAAATTTGAGAAAAAGATAGTAAAGATGTATAAATTTATTAATGGAAATTTATATAAAAATAATTTTTTTAATTTCTTTTAAAAACTTACATTTCTGGTGGTTTCCGAACACCACATTTAGCAGACGACTGGCCCGTCACCAAAGGGTTTTTCATTGGTTTATTAGTCGGCAGGCCTGCACCTTAGTCACTCATACTCATTGCGGTGTATGCAGGCATCTTGCTCTTTATTGTTTGTAATTTGTATTAATTTTCACCACCTAGGTGGCACTAGTGTATTAATAATCGATTTTGCCACCAGGCAAGCTGGTGATTTAGCGACCAGGTGGCAACCATACTTGTATATGTTTTTAACGTATACTTGGTGCTGTAGGCCAATTACTCATATTCGCTCGACATTTTCCACGCCACGTCATGTCTGCTGTCCATTAATTTTATTATTGACCACTAGAGTGCAGTGGTAACTCAGTTTTCAACCATCAGAGATAATTTACTATCGGCAAGAGAGCTATCAACCTCTATCGAATGGTAACGAGTTCATGTAAATTCCAATATAAAAATTTTTAAATAATTTTTAAATGTAATTAATAGTTTTAAATTTTTTTAAATAATAAGCAGGGGTTTTAAAAATAAATAAAACACAACATATTTTCTACACAAAATTTATTTTGTACAGTACGACATGAGTAAACACATACACAAAGGTATATTAATTGCAATCTTCGGAGTTCACCGCTTGGTGTACGCATCGTTCACCCAGGAATTTTGGCGGCTGGGATACACCACATCTTGATATACGACCGTCCGTTATGACATTTCAGCACCTTTTCGAACAAATACACATAAAGAATCATTGAAGGTAGGATCTCCTCTGCCTAGAAACCACCATGGATGGGAACATTATTCAAATCCTCGAGAAAGTAGGTATTCGGAGCATAGTTGCTTATACTTCGCACATGAAAGAGTACAGGGATCCAATATGCCAAAATACTTTCCTGAAGATGCCTTTCTGTTTGGAGATGCGCACCAGGTCTCCGATATTGGCTTTAGGCTTGTGTTGATCTCTCATCTTCGTAATAGCATACACGACTCGAAGCATTGAGTCGTCCTTGACGTTTTCGGGTTACACTCGTGTGGCCGAATACACTGTAGAGTTATATTCGCGTAAGAGTCTTGGGAGTATATGTAGTTGCCATTTGTAGCGTAATGCTTCCACAACTTGCTCTTCAGAGTCCTGTTGACCCGAGGATACCCAACGAGTTTTCTTTTGGAGCCAACCAGAGAGACGGACTCTCTAAGCACCGCCTACACAATCTGTGATCCGTCCCACTGGCACAAATTTAGTTTATAAATTAATATTATATAGTCTTCTCTGAGGATTGACTCCAAGCAACTATCCAAAATACCATAACTTTATTAAATAATAATTTTACAATTGTGACTTCGCCATATACGCTTGTCACAAAGTAATTGTATAAAATTGCTATACATCGAAGGGAAGCCATTAGTCAGGTCGATAACACTTACCTTGATGCTTGCGAGATTTTCTCCTTCAGTCTCGGCTTCAAAGTCAATCGTCATGGAAGATTACCTTTACATCGAAGAGCTAGTCATTTTTTAAGACAGCGAAACGAAGATGGAACTTTATACAGACCAGCCTTTACTGATCGGACCATATACACTGCCATCGGAAGTTCGGATTGCGGTTCAACACAAATATATCTGCTCTCTTCCTTGCCAGTCTTTCCTGCGATTGAGGGGGTCTCTATCGAACTAAGATTGATCTAAACCAGCATCGACGAAAATAACGAGCAATGCAATTCTTCATCTTATCAATCGCAACATGTATTTTCTCAACAGTGTTGAGGTTTATCAGTCGTGAGATGTGGGCATAACCTCAACGATCAAAAATAACCTTTCGCTTAGGCCGAATTAGCTGTCTGTGGCCAAACTGGCAGGCTGGGGAATCTAAGATGACTACAGTGTTCCTATATACATTGGAGGCAAATTCGATGTGTGCATCCCACTCTCCATGCTGTTGGGATTTACCGAAGACTACAAACGAATTATCTTCAATTTGAAGCAGGAACTGGTGCTACTTATATCTAATATGAATGCATACCATCGTGGGTACAGGATAAAACCTGGAGACAGTGGAACTGAAATTACAGTATATCAAATGGATGCTGCTTCTTGTGCAGTGGAGCACTTCTGAATGCATAAAAATCTTGAAGAAATTGGTAGTTGGCAAAAACATTGATGTGGCTTTCTGGTCGTGGGGTCTCGAGACATGCCCTAGATTGCCAGTAAGTCAGCGCGTTCAACTTTGCTTCTGAGAAAACACGGAGCATCATCGTTGGGCTGGAAGAGAGCCCAATGTGTGAGTGAGTCGTTCACATTTCAACACATGTCAAATAGAAAATGTGAAAATATTTTTGAATAGTGAATGCTATCAGTATGTTCACATGAACACGAACTTTAAAAATAGCATTACCTGCTGGCATACTAAATGTACTCTCAATTCCAAAATGTATATTATGGAAACCCTTAATCGACGATACTGAGCTCTGATACTTTCAAGAGTTTGGCCCCTCTCATGGTATTCGATGTGAGTAAACAGGACGAGCTTATTACCTCCAATGCAATAGACTGCATGATCAAATTCCCTACACATGGAAATATTCCTGCCACCACGTACACATTCTGCCTGATACTTGACGACCGGATTGTACTGTACAATTGTCATGACAGTACCTTCAAAATACTTTCATGAGCGCAACTGAAGATACCGGACTGTAATTTTTAACACACTAGAACTGTTTATTCGTCTTTGAGAATATTTAGCTTCAAGATGCACTGTAATCTGCAGGGTTTCCAGAGTCAAAATGGCTTCATGCTCAAGGATATCGCAATGTCATATGATGACGATGGCAAAACAAGTAGACGCTCCTTCCGCCCCCCTTATTAGTGGAACCTGTTAGATTATAAGAACTTCCAAACAAATGCCTAGCTCACCAATTACTACCATGGACTGGAGTGGGACGAAGGCAAGATTCCATACTATCAGGTGGGAAACGTGCTGCGAGACTTGGTGATGCAATACCCAGAGGCCGCGATTTATGTAGCAAGACATTAGCAGAAAAAATTACTGAACGTTATGTGTAAATTTAAAGTGGAAATTATTTATGTGCACGCCGAGAATGGATGGCCTTCGCTTCGCAGGCTGACAAAACTTTATGGCGAGTCCCATCGTAACGTATTCAACATATCAGAACCTGACTGGGCCTGCACACTGAAGAATGTGCAGCTGCTACGCAAATGGTTTGCTTCGTACTTGGACCAGGGATCGGCTGCCTACAGCTAGACACGAAGTCACTCGATCTTCTCAAAATGTGAAATAATTTAGTTTTAGGTATGGTGTCGCATCTGATTGACATCCATTTTCTATATAACTGGAAAAAATCAACAAGCTCTTTTAGTCGTAGCATAGAGGTCTGATCGTCACCATGACTCCATTCTGTCCTATGAACATTTATGCAAGTAACAATCCAGACTATGGTAGCATTGAGTATAGTGTAAACACAGAAGATTGATATCTGCGCATCTACACCGAGACCTGCGATGCCAGACGAATTGCACATTTTCCAATCGTCTTCGAACTACCGCAGTTTCAATTGGACTGTCCGGGAGCATCGGCCTGCGCCGTGTTCCACATGACGCCACAGACACAGCTTCCCTGCACCGTGGACCATTTTATCGCCCCAGCACAGACTCATGTTACCATCCACATGCTACACTATGCCGTGGATTCGCTCCAGGTGGGGTCCAATACTGGCAAGCAGATGTCACCGAGTGCATCGTTGATGCCAGGCAATCGTGTCAGTACACATCACGAATGATTCTGCTTCCAGAGATGAACCTGCACCCACTCGTCGTCGACCATCAATGTGTAACCATGAGGCTGCCAGTGTCCATTCTGCCGACCTGGTGTAGATAAGCCGGATTGAGGTACAAGCTTGTTTTTCAATCGATCAAAGAGTATACAAGTCTACACTTCAATGATAATTGATGCATGGTGGATCGGAGACAGGTACTACTGCCGCTTATGTCAAAAGTTTTCGTAGCGACCCTGTGATTTATGCAGCCCTTCATAGAGCACTGCTGCTTACCACCATACATGAATTAGTCAGCCTTCTATGAAATACCTGAACATTTTGATTTAAGATGTGCAGATTTAAATAATACGTTATTAAGACTTGTTTGAATAATATTAAAAATATTGTTAATTTTTGCCGATTATGTAAATTTTATTATCTGTACAATACATTTTGTGTAAAAATTATGTTGTGTTTTATTTATTAAAAAAAACCCCTGTTTCATATTTTGAAAACATTTTAAATAAAAAAATTAAATAAAAAAAATTAAAAAATAAGTATGAAAATTTCTGTGACTTCTTTNTAATACGTTATTAAGACTTGTTTGAATAATATTAAAAATATTGTTAATTTTTGCCGATTATGTAAATTTTATTATCTCTACAATACATTTTGTGTAAAAATTATGTTGTGTTTTATTTATTAAAAAAAACCCTGTTTCATATTTTGAAAACATTTTAAATAAAAAAATTAAATAAAAAAAATAAAAAAATAAGTATGAAAATTTCTGTGACTTCTTTACCATTCAGTAGAGGTCGATAATACTCTTGCCAATAGTAAATTATCTCTGGTGTTTGAAACATTATTTACCAGTGCGCTCTAGTAGTGATACTAAAAATAAATGGACAGTAGATAACATGGAATGGCGTGGAAGGGGTTGAGCGAATATGAGGAATTGGCCGACAGCACCACATATATATTAAAAATATAAACAAATACGGCACACTAGTGGCACCTAGGTGTTGAAAATGAAAACAAGCGACATACGAATAAACCAAGATGTCTGCATACAATGGAATAAGTATGAGTTAGAGTAAAAGGGATGGCGGAGGCCTGTTGACTAATTAACCAAATGAGAAACATTGGCTGCGGGTCAATCGTCTGCTGGACGTGGTGCTGAAGAACCTCCAAAAATTAAAATTTTTAGAATACGTTTTTTAAAAACAATTTATGAAATAATTTTTCATAATAATTTTTATGCATCGTTATAATTTGTTAAAGAAATTTTTTTAACACTTTTAAGATGTTCCTAATTTTTTTGGAAATGGTGGAATTTTTTGGTTTTAAGGTCATTCAAGGTCATGGTCATAGGGTCAAGGCCATGNTCTAATTTTTTTGGAAATGGTGGAATTTTTTGGTTTTAAGGTCATTCAAGGTCATGGTCATAGGGTCAAGGCCATGTGTCAAGGTCACCAGGATCTAAGATGGTGGTTGGGTGACCTGAATGACAGAGCATGAGTGGCACCTGGCACCTGTGCCAGGTGCCATTGTGTCACAACATCAGAAATTGGAAATTATTTAATTTACATTTTTTGGATGTTTTTATATATTGTTTTAATTTTTTCTAATTTTTGTAGAATTTCACATTTTTTGGGTTTAATGTCACTTAAAGTCACGGTAAATGGGTCAAGATCAAGGTCAAGTAAACATGGATCTTAGATGGCGGATGGGTGACATCAGAACATGGCGGCCGTTTGGCGCCTGGCTCCTATCCTGGATCCTGTTGTGCCCGACTTCCCATAATCATTCTACTACCATAGATAAAATCTGAGAAGTAAGCAAAACTAACGAGTGCGAGGTTTCATTACCGATGCTGACAGAAATTGTTGTAATTGCTTATGTATACATCGAAATAATATTTTTTTTTTCAATCACACAATGGCAAGCTATTCCGTATCCAGTGAAACACGTACCTTAGCTGCGACACAGGCTTACAAATTTACAAATTGTATGAATTTAACGCGGTAGTATGTAAATGCCGTAGGCTATGAGTTACTGCACGCTAGGGACCTGAGATCCGTTTCAAGGACGAGAAGTTCCAGGTACACTCCCGATAGCATAATAAACAAAATTAAAGCATGAATCAAGTTTGTCATGACAATCACGTAAGCTTGCAGCATGCTTGACTCAAGTTAACTAGTCTATACGAGTGAAACTAGCAGCAATAGTCACACTTGCTGCAATCTTGCCTTGGTAAGCTGCAATTATAATTAAAGTCATCAGCAAACATGTTGTTATGTACCAGTCGTGAGAAATTAGGCTTTAATTGAGCTTATATCACTCATATCACAAGATTGCTTGNAACATGTTGTTATGTACCAGTCGTGAGAAATTAGGCTTTAATTGAGCTTATATCACTCATATCACAAGATTGCTTGGCAAGGAAAATTCAAGTCAGAAGTAAACTTGCTGCAGACATACATACCGTCTGGAGAACCCAAGTTTTCGTCGAATGGGATTGTATGCCAGTAGGTCTGCAAGATGGTTCTCANAACATGTTGTTATGTACCAGTCGTGAGAAATTAGGCTTTAATTGAGCTTATATCACTCATATCACAAGATTGCTTGCCAAGGAAAATTCAAGTCAGAAGTAAACTTGCTGCAGGCATACATACCGTCTGGAGAACCCAAGTTTTCGTCGAATGGGATTGTATGCCAGTAGGTCTGCAAGATGGTTCTCATTCAATTTTGCCACAAAAATTTCTTTATTAGTTTTACGCACTGATGTTAAGTTTGCAACAAGCTTCCAGCAGAACACTTAAATTAATCTTGATTTAAGCTATCTAGTCTATATGTCGAGCTTTTAATTTGCTGCAAGCTTACCTAGGTAAAATGCGAGTAAAATTGGAGCTATCTGCAAGCTTGCCATTAGAAATAAATTTGTCTTGATTCAAAGCTTGCACGGAGACGCAATTTCAAGTCAAATTGCAAGTTTACTGCAAGCTTACGAGCCATCTGGGTCAGAAGTAACAGGGATTACCAGCGTGCATACACATGGGAAGAACGGGAGAATATAAACTCTCTCAGCTGAAATAATACAAGGCTTTCATTAAGGAGGCGGCTGCATCATCGTCTCTAGTGAATTACACCGAGCTCATGACACTCCTGCTTGTCTTTCATAGTGGCTCTGTAACATGCCCTGTGAACACCGACGTTATCCTTCAAGAGTACGTCAAGAATTTCTGATGTTCAACATTCGCACATTTTCTGCCGTGAATGGCAATTTTCAGCCACGTTGGCCTGCAACTATCCGGGTACTCGTTTTACCATTTACGTTCCCTTGTCTCAATACTATCGAACTTGACTAGGACTCATATTGGCGTCATACTTCTGGGTGTTCAGTAACTGCGTGAACAATCCAGGAACTTTGGGTGATTTTGTGCGGAAATAAGCCTCATTATTTCATATAAACAAGGACAATCATGTTTCTACCATTTTTACTGTCCGGGGTGGTCACGCATTATACCGGCTTTTTACATCAGTACCCTATGTCGGTTGTCTGGAATGTATCATGCGAGATGTCGTTAAATATCCCTCATAAAAGCGTGACATTGTTGAAAAATTAAACGTAAGTATTCTAACTTTCACATTACACCTATCGTTTAACGTTATCTGCATGAAGTTTAGTTTTCCCAAACGTCTTTATTCGCAAAACTAATTTAAGTGTTATCTTTTACCGCTCATGAAAATATTGCTAATTGCATTGCCAGAAATATCAACCTTTATGGATACCTATGAAGAGAAAAATAGTTTTTGTGCCATTAACTATGTACCTATATTTATATATATATATATATATATACATATGTATATATATGTATATAAGAAAAAATATATATTTTTTCAACAACCGCAATTTTCAAAACTATTCACTTGGGAGTCAGGGAATTCTAACTTTGTGCATCATATTTATGATGTCAAATTTGTATCAGTATTAAAACATTAATAAAATGTAAATCATAATTCCAAGGCATCAAATAAACATTGTCTCAAAAAGTCAAACATGTAACTATATTTCAAAATTTTTTTTAAAAAACCTAAGTAAGCCACACAAAAATCATCCATTCTCATTTCTTTACAAAATAAATTTTTTTTTTTTTTTCTTTATTATCAATTTTCCATTCGTCCTCAAAAATGTTAGAAATGAATTATATATGAAAATTGCATTTATATTATTATTGATGCTTTACATTTACTTATCTCTTTATACATATATATTTTTTACCAAATCAGATTATAATATCTGTAAACTCTTATTAGGTAAGCTTAATTTGCAATTGGTTAAAACAACTTTCAGCCTTATGCCAGATACTGTTTTATTTTTAAACTGATTTTCATTTCATGTACAAACTTTTTAGATGTTGAATTGAAATGCTTGTGTACGCACTATTGCTTAGGTTAGCTTTGGTTAGCAATTTAAATAATATAATTACAAACCTTAGTATTATAACGGTAAGTACGAAAACACTGTCTCATAAATAAAGTGTGAGATTATTTATAAAATTATAAAACTGTGCCAAACGAGTTCATGCCCTTTTTTTTGGTTTATTAAACATAACATTACCTATAAATTATTTTTAATGACTACCATGAAATGTTTAAGCGTGTTAATTTACGTTTAGCAANAGCGTGTCAATTTACGTTTAGCAACGTAATTTCTTGAACGATGTTAGCCAACATTTAAGCGTCACATTCATGTAAAAAAGACAGATAAAGGGGTGATTGTTAATGCACAGCATCCGGCATGACTTAGCGTAGAAGGACTTTATAATTATACAAATGTTTGCAGCCCATTGCAATCATGGAGCTCTAGTCGTATGGAAACCCTATTGTGCATAACCGCACAACATAAGACCTAAACATTTTGAAACATACTCAGTTACTCATTCATATGTTTCCGAGATCATATGGTCAATGCAAAGGCTCATTAATGTAGTATATGGTTAAATATTCCAACGGACTAATTTAATTCAGTGGAGAAATATATTTTTGATTACCAACAGCATCTGATAAATTATAAACTTTTTGATTTTATAACGCTGTTTCCAAATTTACGGGCATACCACTCGTTGTTATAGATTGTATAAAGTTAGTCTGTGTACGTGCATGGTAAAAAGGCGGTGATAGGCAGAAAATATGCTCGTAATTTCCCATATCTCATGGATCAATANTTGAACGATGTTAGCCAACATTTAAGCGTCACATTCATGTAAAAAAGACAGATAAAGGGGTGATTGTTAATGCACAACATCCGGCATGACTTAGCGTAGAAGGACTTTATAATTATACAAATGTTTGCAGCCCATTGCAATCATGGAGCTCTAGTCGTATGGAAACCCTATTGTGCATAACCGCACAACATAAGACCTAAACATTTTGAAACATACTCAGTTACTGATTCATATGTTTCCGAGATCATATGGTCAATGCAAAGGCTCATTAATGTAGTATATGGTTAAATATTCCAACGGACTAATTTAACTCAGTGGAGAAATATATTTTTGATTACCAACAGCATCTGATAAATTATAAACTTTTTGATTTTATAACGCTGTTTCCAAATTTACGGGCATACCACTCGTTGTTATAGATTGTATAAAGTTAGTGTGTGTACGTGCATGGTAAAAAGGCGGTGATAGGCAGAAAATATGCTCATAATATCCCATATCTCATGGATCAATANGTGTGTACGTGCATGGTAAAAAGGCGGTGATAGGCAGAAAATATGCTCATAATATCCCATATCTCATGGATCAATAAACAAAATACATTCACAGTTTGATAATAACGTGCTTCGCATAATGAAGAAATTGATATTGTGTTTTCCAGCGAGATGCGCATTCTCTGATCCACTCCAACCACTACGCACTGAAAAAAAGAAAGAATTCTAGTCGTCTTCGTGATTACTGCCCAGCTTCATCTGCCACACTGTCGATGTGTCAAGCGTATAATTACTTTTCGTTACAAAAGCCACNCTGCCCAGCTTCATCTGCCACACTGTCGATGTGTCAAGCGTATAATTACTTTTCGTTACAAAAGCCACGAAATTCCCAATGAAGGCTCGCCAGACCTTCCACCAAACGAACTGCTCATCCATCCTCCTCCCCCCCCCCTCATGATATCCTTTTCATCGCGCCAATCATTATGTGTAGCGCCTTTGCTGAACTAATGAACAGCCAAGTGAGTTATGTGCTTGCAGGCTCCAGCCCACCTACACACTCGTCCTGGTTCACTAGATGAGGATTCGAACAACCACGGATGGGAAGCCAGAAATAATTACCTCCCGTGCTTTAGACACAGGGATAAACAACTAAAACAAAATATATCTGACGATTTTTCTTTCCGTTTCTCTTCACTTCGTTTCAAATAATAAAACACCAAATATTCTAGGACCGAATATACCTCCTGCAATCATTCTTGTGAAACGATATTAAAATAAACATAATCTTTGTATTGTAATATCTGTCTCGTTTTATAGCTGCTATCATTTCTGAGTGTAAAGATGTAACAGTTCTCAAATCAAATAATTTCAATAATAATGACAAAGCATAGGCTTAACTCTTAAATATTTTTTGGAAGTAACACGTCACTGAANTTTGTATTGTAATATCTGTCTCGTTTTATAGCTGCTATCATTTCTGAGTGTAAAGATGTAACAGTTCTCAAATCAAATAATTTCAATAATAATGACAAAGCATAGGCTTAACTCTTAAATATTTTTTGGAAGTAACACGTCACTGAATGTTGTGAGAGTAATTTGGCAGTGATTAAACAAAATTTGCGGATATATTTTAGTTGCATAAAATAACATATACTGAAAAAATTTGTAAAAATTTAATAATATATGTAAGCATAGGATATATCATTATAAATGCGCGCATCAAACTGAAACGTTTTGTTACGCATATAATTATGAAGAGAATAATTCTAACCAAACTTTTCACTTTTANGCATCAAACTGAAACGTTTTGTTACGCATATAATTATGAAGAGAATAATTCTAACCAAACTTTTCACTTTTATATTGGGTAGTTTGGAAGAATGATATAGAATTTTTAATTATTAGCAATTATAATATTGGACATATGTACCTCTTCAGCCGTAGAGAGGAAATGGGGTTTGTGCATGCAANATCAAATAATTTCAATAATAATGACAAAGCATAGGCTTAACTCTTAAATATTTTTTGGAAGTAACACGTCACTGAAAGTTGTGAGAGTAATTTGGCAGTGATTAAACAAAATTTGCGGATATATTTTAGTTGCATAAAATAACATATACTGAAAAAATTTGTAAAAATTTAATAATATATGTAAGCATAGGATATATCATTATAAATACGCGCATCAAACTGAAACGTTTTGTTACGCATATAATTATGAAGAGAATAATTCTAACCAAACTTTTCACTTTTATATTCGGTAGTTTGGAAGAATGATATAGAATTTGTAATTATTAGCAATTATAATATTGGACATATGTACCTCTTCAGCCGTAGAGAGGAAATGGGGTTTGTGCATGCAATTTTCGCAGAAGCCCCTCTCAGCGTTCCAGCATTGAACTGCTTTCCCGCCAGTAGCATTGTCACAACACGGATGAGATTTCACGTTGGAATAGTTTTTGTATAAACACGTGCTTTCAAATACACTATTTATTGTGAAAATTGCAACACACACAAAGAATAGTCCGAATGAATCCAAACTGGGAGGGTGCGTAGAACAGTGTACCAGCAATAAGTGATACCGATTGCAGAGAGATGGCGAATACGTAGGCCCAGAAAAGACAGTGTTACGCCAAGCTCAGTCAGTGAACAGCCGTCAAACTATGTGAAAGCAAGTGCCAGCATGCTTCGTCAACGTCAAAGGGTGACATATCAGCATGCGAGAGAGTTCGAATGGGGCAGAACGATTGGTCTCCAGGAAATAGGTATGTCATACCGTGACATTTAGACTCGTACAGGGCATTTTACTACGACAATTATGCGTGTGTGGAACCAGTGGATAGATGAGGGTCGTACGCAGCGACAAGCGGGTACTAGACAACGCAACGTAACCACAGCATGGGATGACCACCATCTTGTCCGCATGGCCATAACGGACTGTACAGTCTTGTCAATTGTTGGCTTGACACTTGAGCACTACAACGGTTGTGGACCTGTCTGCGTCGACGGTTCGACGCCGTAAACTGCGGTCTGAACTAGTGGAACGCATGCCATTGCGTCGGCTTCCATTGTCCAGAAACCACAAATGCCTCAGGCTGTGATGGGCAAGTGAACGTCATCGCTGGCGTGCTGAATGACAAAATGTGATGTTTTCGGATGAGTTCCGTTTAAAAATGTCCTACAGTGATGGCCGCATACTTGCTGGACGCTACCGTGGTGACTGCAATCTGGCAGCCTTTATTGTGGAGCGGAATAGCGGGCAAAGGCCAAGTGTAATGGTTTGCGGTGCTATTGGATACAACATATTATCTCGGACTCCTGCGTATTGAGGGCAATCAGAACAGCAACCGCTATATCAGGGAGGTTTTAGAGCCCGAGGTACTGTCCCTCCTTCAGGCGACTCCACATGTCATATTTCAACAGGAAATGACATGGGGCGAGTAATGAGCAAGCCTTCGTCAATGAAGGATGTGTACCACTGCTTCCCAGACCTCCNCGGGCAAAGGCCAAGTGTAATGGTTTGCGGTGCTATTGGATACAACATATTATCTCGGACTCCTGCGTATTGAGGGCAATCAGAACAGCAACCGCTATATCAGGGAGGTTTTAGAGCCCGAGGTACTGTCCCTCCTTCAGGCGACTCCACATGTCATATTTCAGCAGGAAATGACATGGGGCGAGTAATGAGCAAGCCTTCGTCAATGAAGGATGTGTACCACTGCTTCCCAGACCTCCACGTTCATCTGACATGTCGCTTATCGAACATGTCTGGGATTTGATTTATCGGCGACTAGTTCGTCACGGGCCTTCAGCAGCCACTGTTGATGCTTTGTGGACTGACTCGCATACAAACCGCATGTATGGGGATTCCCCAGGAACTTATCCAGATCCTCTTTGATTCCATGACACGACGTTGATGGGCTATGATTGCAGAACGTGTGGGATTCACATCTTACTGAATTCTCGAGGACAGAGAACATGTACATTTCTTTATTCCTAATAAATTGTGTTTTGTCACGTACCTAATCTGTGGTATGCAATTCATTTCAATCACATATATCCAACATGGTGTTGCATTTTTCACAAACTTTAGTGTATTTTTACACTTCCTCTAACCTAGAGTGTTTGAAACAAGATTATATTGAACGTTTTCAAAGAAATGTTGTTCACATCAGAAAGTGGGTGAGTTCAAAATGCAAATGTGCACAAACCCGTTCATAACTATTGTCCACATGATTTTGAAAGTTGTATTGGCGATGGGCGAATCATAGTCGGAGGAGAGGTTGGAAAAGACGAAAATGTGTCAACCTCAGCAATTCTTATACTGGTCCGCGGACACATAGGGGTCCTAGAAGTTGTCAGGTGTTCACAAGTGAAACTTAATCTTGTTTAATTTACTTAATTGTGAAAGTTATAATTAAAACGTAGTTTTTTGGCCGTAGCTGTGGTGTTTTTTTTAAATATTAATGAAACTGTTCTCTGTACATTTCTTGTAAACTAAACTTGAGATTGTAACAAAGAGTGTAGTGAAAAATAAATACACTTAAGAGCCGAATAACTGGTGCACACGCCTAATATCGTATAGGGTCCCCGCGCGCACGCATAATTGCCGCAAGACGACGTGGTATGGACTCAACTATTGTCTGAAGGTGTGCAGGAGGCAATTCACACCATGAATCCTGCTGGGCAGTCCACAAATCCATAGGAGTGCGAGGTGGTGGAGATCTCATCTGAACAGCACGTTTCAAGGCATCCCAGATATGCTCGATAAGGTTCATTTATGGTGATTTAGTTGGCAAATGGAAGTGTCTAAAGTCAGAAGAGTGTTCCTGGAGCCACTCGGTAGCAACTCTCGACGTGTGGGGTGTCGTATTGTCCTGCAGGAATCGTCCACGTCCGTCGGAATGCCCAATGGACATGAATGGGTGCAGGTGATCTTGATAACCTGCCATTGTAGCAGAAGTAACAAATCTAGCATCTTTGCCAGACGCTTGTTGTCTTATATAGGTGCTACCGACAGCATCGCGTTACTCTGATTGGTTCCATACCTCTGTTATTTGCATACGCACACCTATACCACTTTTCTTGGCTCTCCAGTGTAGTTTGTATAGCTGAAAATATTTCCAGCATATGTTAGAGGAACGATTGGAGGTCCAACAAAGGGGAAGGCATATGAAAGGGATTAGCGAAATCGCCAATTTTAAGAAACCTCTGGTCTACGTCATTTTTAGTCCATGTTGTATAGGCTTTCCACGGTTCAGTGAGCACTTTTGAAGATTCTGCTTAAGATCTTCTTGTATCCATTTTGCGTATTCTTCCCCGACATGCAATATTAGCATTGCAATGGGCCTCATAATTCTGTTTATGCGTCAGCCAAATTCGAACTGTCAAATTAATAAAAAAATTAACATTTTACAAATTTTCATTTTAAAAAGGCAGAAAAGGAAATAAATAATTTCAGCAATCATAAATGGTTACTCCACACTTTTCATTCAACGTTAAGACCTGAAACTATACTTTCCCTCCTTCGTTACGGACTTTACGGGGAGTGAGGGTGCTGGTTAAAATGCATGTAGGTAGGTGCTGTGACCTTTTTCAAAGTTAATTTTAAAAGTGCTCAGATAATAGTGAACAACCTATAGGTGACCGATATTGTACGGCTTTCCTAGGCTGAATACTGTACCCCAAGCGGGAATTAACTTTGTCTTGCGAGCTTATACATCGCGCGTGGCGTGGATGCGGTAGTGTTGTAATAGGATGCGAGTTGAGCGCAGCAAAGCTCCGGGAGGGGCGTGTTTGCCATTGAAATGAGGAGTGCCCGGGGAAGGAACAGGATTGCGAGCGGATGTGGTCTCCGCGCCATATTAGTGCCCAGTCCGCTCGCTGAGCCGGATTACGCAGGATTTGAATTTCCCTTTCGGTGCCAAAACACGCCTAATAATAAGTAATAACGAAAGCAATAGCCTGTCCAAGCGAATTTCATAACACTGTAGCATTCTTAAATTACCTACTGCATCATCAAAAAAATTAAACGGGATTTTAAAGCACTTTTTGTTTATCGTTTTTTGTAGACCACTAAATACGACGGAACTGTTATCATGTGCGAAAGTTCTAGTGCGGCGAAAAATTAATACAGATCACTATACGCCTATAACAATTCACTCTTATAGTATGAATCTTGGTGCAGAAAAAGAATGATTTGAAAAAAAAGTCACTCGTATTATTTTTATTGCTTAAATGTACTCGGCGATAAAAAAAGCGAAATCCAATTCCGCAGGTATAAAAATGTTATGGGTTTCGAAACTTATCTCTTAAGTGTATATGCCATGTACTTTCCATGCTCCTGTCGGTACTTCACATTTTACGGCAGCTATTCACGGCCTCATTCCGTTAAGTACTGAGTAGATTTCTCCTAGCTCTCCAAACACTTCCCGAGCGCTTCCGAAGACGTTAAGCTGGTAACGTGGTTTGAAAGCATAGCATAGTAGCTTGAATAAACAAATGAAATTAGCTTTAAAAAATTCTCAAGTGGCAAAAAACAAGCAGTTAGCAGTTGTCCAACAATTGGCAGTGGTACCAATTGTTCGCGATTATAACTGCCAGCATTTATAATTTGGTTGGCAATCAGGTCATATAATCAAAAGTGACAGTAAATATTATTTTTAATAATCGTAATATGGGCCAATGCTCTCGCAGTAATTGTTAGATTTTAACATACGCCTCAGAAACAGATGATAAACGAAATGTTAACAGTTACTCACTGTTGGTAAAATATTAGCAGCATGTTTATGGGCCATTTACGCCATGCCAACCGTTGTTTACTACTGGGGAAATACAAGCATCAAACGTGTGGGCCACTAATGGTATATCATCTGTTACTTACTGCCACGGATGTATTAGTAGCATACTAATGGGTCACCGTATGGCATGCCAACAGTTTCTTACTGCTGGGGACATAATAGCAGCATATTTGCGACCCTTTTGTGGAATGCCAACTGTTCCATTATACTTAAGAAACATTATCAGCGAACTTGTGTGCCGTTTATGGCATGCCGACTATATCTTGTTGTGCAGTAGCTAATAGCATATGTGAACTCAATTTGTTTTAATTTGATGCATGTCTGAAGCAAACATATCATGTGACATTGCTAGCAATAGGAAAATGTTGTTCCTGGACTGGACATTTGAAAAGCATAACACGTGAAAAAGTGTGTTATTTTGCTTTTTAAATTCTACCTCAAAGTAGCCCAAAGAGAAAATACTAGTCTTTCAAACAAAATACACGAATTCCACTTGTGATAATAACATTAAATGCGTCTAGAGCAGAGGTAATATTGCTTCTTTTAAGTGCATAAAGTATTCAGATTTTCTTAAAATGATTGACATTAATTCATGAAAGTATAGTTGCTGGCATTCTAGACTGTGAACGAAAGGGTAGCGAGTTCGGTTCCAAATTATTCCAGAGAAATGTACCAATTGTGAAATAGTGCTGAAAATGACATGTATGAATATGTAATATCAATTTTGTATGGGTGAAACGAACTTATTTTTCTGCTTCGAAAATGCATGGCAAGCTTCTTCTATGTGGACCGCAAATGGCCAATAGATGGGCCACAATTGGCTTGCCAACAGTTGGCTGACGACATATGGTTTGCTTACGGCAAACTAGAAGCAGAAAGTCAGTGGGCCACTGCTGCCACACATGACCCACTGATGGTGCTGACATGTTTGGCGAACAGTTGGTTACGCAGATGGGGACCGCTTGTGGGCAGATTGTATTCAGCTACACGGACGTCATCTGAACAGTGGTCCAGATGTGGGCAATTGCAAGAGGCATCGTGTGGGCTACAAGCATCTGTGGGTGCATTACAGTGGTTAACTGATTATTAACTGTTTATGGAAGCCTGATGTGGGCCGCTCGTGTACAAGCAAATTGGCGCAAGTGGGTCAACTGACTTTTACTACTTGGGTGTATTCTCAAAATTTCTTCCCTTACATTTTGGTGTTTCTTAAATACTTTGTATGAAACACACACAGGAGACACATTCATAAAATCAAACTTCAATCCCACGGATTTTTTTTTTAATGCATCTTAAACAACTACTATATTAAATATTTAATTGACGACTTTTCACTAATAATAAAACATTAGAGTACTTATTTTGAGGGCCGTCATAAATTGGTGCTAATAAAATAACCATGTTCCTAATTACATTTGTCTCACATTCTGCTATTTATTAAAACTTTCGAATATAATTAAAATTTTTATTATAATTTTTTGTTATTAACATTATGTAACACATATATCGAACGTCAATTATATTATATTTTAAATACTATCATTTTTTTGGTAGAAGTTATGCAAATAATTATTCTAAAAGTCATATTTACTCTATTCGACTAGGTCTGTTGGTGTTAGTGATAGAGTCAATTTTGCCGAGCTTCCTGATAAATGAATTCAGTGTCTGTAACGAAATAAGAATTTCAGTGTGTGGGATATTTTGTGATGGATTTTCAAGGTAATAATATTCCATTACTTTGAACATGAGCCTTGTAAAGATATTCATATTTCGTAATGTATCATACTGGAACAACCAATTGTTTTTTTATGGTTAAGCTCGTGTTGTTCTTAAAATAGTTCAAAGATGATATTCCAAAATTTTGCTCTCGGCATAGATTGTGACATTTAACGAAGTATGAGTTTTGTAAATTTAAATTAAGTGACCAGTAATAACATAATATAACCGTAAATAACAAGCAGTTACTCTATAACTAATAAACCTACTTTCCTCAACATGGGTGCAATTAGTTTTTAATTAAGTTCTTAAAATATGAGTTGGTAGGTAGGACATGACTTCTTTTGAAAGCAATAAAATTAGAAACAAATCCAGAAACTTATGCAACAGTAGTGAGACAATTACAAATACACACGTACCTTAAACGGGACTTGAATTCAGAAAAATCTCCTATAATAAGCTAGCGTGCAATGCACTGGATTATGGAGGTTGGATTCGGAGAATCATCATCGGATTTCATTAGTTTAATGTTTCGAATGATAGTGTTTACTAACATAAAATATTTACAGGGCCGTCATTTTCAAACGAAAAAAAAAAAGTTTCTTTACTTGGCTTAACGTAGTGCCACTTGTGTGAAGAATTAGGTGGAAATCGGTTTTTTTGTCACTGAAATGACACAAAAAAATTTGATTTCTTATTTGATGCTCACGTACAAAATTTCCAAAAAAAAAAAAAAAAAAAAGAGGCCCACAATTTGGAAAAAGTCCCGAACATTTCCANTAAATTGTTTAATGTATGAGGCAAACTTAAAAAAAATGTATGGTGCCGCCATTTTGTACATTGTTATATGACCAATTTATTCATAAATGTTAACGTGGAATTCTGTAGCATTCATGGTGTGCACAATTTTGTACAAATTATTTGAAATGTTCCATTGTAACATTTGGTGGGAATCGGTTGATTGGTCCTCGAGATATGGTGTTAAAATCAATAATTTACATGCGACAGTCTTCAAATTTGGAGGACAAAACTCCTATTTATAAGTACATTTGATAGTGAATACTGCCAATCTGCAAAGTAAATTTAAAATATATACGTATAGCAAACAAAACTAAAATGATTTTAGAGCANTACGTATAGCAAACAAAACTAAAATGATTTTAGAGCAGCCATTCTAAAAATAAGCGTGTCATAATTATTGCATACCTCACTACATCTTTACAGCCAAATTTCGTAAGTGTGATGATTTTTTCCCGATATATGAGACAAAAACTGTATTTTTTATGATGGGGCTATTTTATAAAATGGCAGATAATTGAGATTCTTTATAGGCACGTTTGATGCTTGTAATAGATACTGCCAGCATTTAAACTTAAGTTGAAATAAGTTTCTTTAATAAAATCTACATATAATAATATAAATATAATATAATAAAATATTTATATGGTCACAAATACGAAAAAAAAACATTACATACATAACTTATACAAGTTTACACCACCCTCTGCAGTACTGTTTGTTTGCCAATTTTAGTAGGCATCTGTCGATTGCTTCGTGAGATATGACAGAAAAACTTTATTTACTGCCATTGTGCTATCTTTTAAAATGGAGGACAAAATATGCTCTCTGTAGATACTTTTGATAGTTGTAATATCTGCTGCCACCACACAAAGTTACATTGGAATATATTACATGATTTCGACGATGTAGCATTCTAAGCTAAAATGGCCATATAGCCGCCCTTTTGAAAATAGGTGTATGGCATGCTTAAAACATATCACTTAACAACATCTGCCTCATCACTACTGGTTTGCTAAATTTGGTAGGAATCGGTAAATATTTTACCGAGATATGACATGTTAACATTTTTTATTCTTATTATGCTATCTTCCAAAACTACCTACAAATGTGGTTATGAGTTGGTTTATATGATGCGTGTGACAGATACTTTCGGTTACAAAATTCGGTCGAAATTGTTTTACTAGTATTGTAGGTATAACACATACACCTAAAACATTTGTATGGCAGCAATTTTGAAAATAAGTACCTACACAAATAANAGTATTGTAGGTATAACACATACACCTAAAACATTTGTATGGCAGCAATTTTGAAAATAAGTACCTACACAAATAAAATCAAGTAAGTTTACTTGGCTTACCATTTAATTACTTACATGCAAAACTGGATGAGAATTGGTTAAATAGTTTTCGATATGTAATGTAAAATACATATTTATTAATTTAAGTCTATTTAGCCATAATGGCCGACCAACATCAATATCCAACTCTAAATTTAATGCTTACATAATACTCTGCNTTTAAGTCTATTTAGCCATAATGGCCGACCAACATCAATATCCAACTCTAAATTTAATGCTTACATAATACTCTGCCAACATACGGAAATTCGTTAAAATCGATTGAATGTTTCCCGAGATATGACATATCACCCCAAATGTTAAAGTGACANCAACATACGGAAATTCGTTAAAATCGATTGAATGTTTCCCGAGATATGACATATCACCCCAAATGTTAAAGTGACAACCATTTCAAAAGTAAGTGCCCGGCGTGATCGAAAACTATAAAAGTCGCGTGTCCTTAGTAAGTGCTACGTGTTTACGGAGTTTAGATCAATTCGGTTGACGCATTAAAATTTTGTAAAGGGGACACACACACACACAGACAGAAAAGTAATCTCAAAAGTCTTTCTTGCCTTTGGAAAGTAGGTAAAAAAAACCGCATAAAAATCATCGTGGAAGTCAATGTACGGCAGATACATGTATTAGCTTTATCAATTTTATTCAGATCCAGTTATTTTGTTCGAAAGAACATTGCAATCTTTACAGAAAAAGAATAAGTTCAGCCAGGCTATGACAGACAGTTGGCTTGAGTTAGTAATCTGTAAACGAAAGGTAAAAGTAATTTATGTAAATGTATTTTTTTCTTTAATGTTCAGTTGTTTAGAAATAAGATATTTTTACCTGTTAACCAAACCAAGAACTTATGTTTAGTTGGTTTGATTTTCACACGTCTGTTTATTTCAATTATCTGGTTTGCTCACTGACGTGCACAGAGAGTTTTAGTATCTGGCGCAGGGAGTTGTATTCAAGATCAGCACGTACAGTCGATAGTCTGTCTGAAGTATTTACAACAAATGTTACACTCATATAAATATTAACTAAACACTTGGGTACAATTTTTTTTTTAAAGATGCGTATATTATAAATTATTTAATATAAACCATTTTGGTCCCATTATATCGACAATATTTTCTCAACCAATTATTTTTCGGCGTTAAACTAAAATTTTGACTGTATTTTCCCACACGAATAAAAATGTCTTCTCGGAAATTGGTTCAAAACATGTGCAAATTCGAATGATTTACACACGCACAAATATCTTCACAAAATATTCTTTTTTCAGAAACCAAAATTGACTTTTTTTATCTCTTTTTAATTCTCGACCTACTCTCAATAAATGTATTTGTTTGAAAGTAGTGCAATGATTTTTTATATAGAGATACACCCAGTTTAATTTAAAGGACTGTCAGAATAAAAGCATTTATATTTTTTTGGGCTTTTAATACTTCTGTCAGGAAAGATAGCGAGTGAAAGAAACTGTCAACAATTACATTCGGTTATCTTGTTAAGTATTGCCAGCATACCACGTTTACTATGAATCGGACTAATACTAACGACACGACATATGTAATTCTCGAAGTGTAGCAATGCCGCCATTTGCATTCCTTCTTGCAAACAGACCTGCTAGGAATAAAGTAAAGGATACTAATGTGTATTGCATCTAGAACCATTGGGTCGAATTATAACAAATTGCCGTAAGAGAGAAGACGTACAGAGAATTAAATTCACTAGTTAGGAAATGTTGTCTTCCGTTGCATTGGAAAGAGGAGCCATGTGATAAAATAAATGTGTTTCGGCTATATTTCGAGAAATTTCCAGGTACGACGCGACCTTAACTTTTGGAACAAAGAAAATCAGTATTAGATATTTTAACAAAGCGGTTGGACTGGGCTGGCTTTTTCTGAGACAGCGTTGGCTGACACCCCTTTTTCTCACTTCATTTGAATAGCAATATTTTGCAAGCGAGCGATAAGGGTGACATTGACACACAGACCTAGTGCCTCACCACTCCTACGTGAAAAGTACTCAGCTGGCGTGTAGTGTTTCCATCGTCCTGCTGCAACCATGGGTCATTAAGGGTGACCATTTTATTTAAATGCTATGAGATGCAGTAGTGCGTTCTTTCTTTTCGGGTATCTGTAAAAAGTACACTCGTTTAGCGGTTCCGTAAAACAAAACTGCGGAATTCAAACGCACTGCAACGGCAATCAAGTGCCAGGTAAGCGGGGCCCTTCACGCTGAGGCCGTACGTGAAAAGTCTGTCAAGCGTGAAGGTTGAGTTGAGCGGTTCTGGCCGAGGCTTAACAGCAGTTCTGGAGCATCTGAGGGTTAAATAAAGTAAGGATGGAGCCACGGCTGAATGCCAGGGAGGGTGATGCGGGATTGACACGAGAAAACCCGCCAGCCAACGGGTAACGTCTACCATTTTTCCCACTTGTGAAAGTTCGAGTGAATCTGCCCGGGAATCGAACCCAGTTCACCTTTGTGGGGGTGTTAAAGCAGTCTAGTCAAACCGCAGAGCTGTGCGAGCGATGTGATGCTGAAGTGTAGACATGCAATAGCCCGTAAACGAGGAGTCACGACAGAAATCAGAATTGTCGCCATAACTTGTGACCTCAACATTTAAAGTGTGGCGATATATTTCGTATATTACGATCACCACTGCTGGATGGTGCACGTTGTGCAAATGACCTCATTAGTGCTTATGGATGTTGCGAAGGTGATGTGTAACGAAACTTACTTAGCAAACCTATGACGTGCTGGCGACCGTGCCATGTTTGCTTATTGCCAACGTATCGGTCTCCAGTTACGCCTGTGTATACAGCAGTGAACATTCTATGTCGACCGTGGCTTTGTTTGGATAGCTCTCCATTTCCTTACAAAGTTCTGGTGTGTGTGTGTGCCTGATACAGCCGCCGAACTTGTGACACGCGCTTTCATTTCAGTTAATGAGATATGTTCATGTTTCGTAACAGCAATCTGCACAACGCAGCCTTCACAAGCTACCACCGCAGATTGTTTAGAGAAGTGGCATTGGAGACTTCCTTGTTAGTTTGCAAGTAGTGTTAGACGTGTTGCCATGCCGTACACACATCAATGTAATTGTTCCACATTACTTACTTACATGATACACGTTACTTACGTGTTACAGCGCTGCAGGAAGAATGGCCGGCCTTTCCACTGAAGACGTTTCTACATCTACATGAATATCTCAGCTTTAGACACGGGTTTGCTAGAAATATTTCAAGTTCGCTTAAGTTTTTTGTTAGTGGCAAGCATTTCCTTGTTTAGTCGTAGAGAATTCATATTGGATACATTTCGTAGTTTTCACAAACAATAGGGAAATAGCATTTAAATTCGACATGTCATTCACTTTACTTCTAAATATACTAACACGAAACAATGTGTGCGTTTTGAAAACACTGACTAAAGTTTTCAATTTAAAAAAATTGAGTAAAATGCTTTACTGTGATAGGCGATGCAATTTTTTTATTATTTATTCTGTAACTCATGTTTCAGATTACAATAATTAATCAGGCGACAGTAAAATTATTATTTATCAGATAACTTGTTTAATTCAATGATGTGTTCAGTAATTTCCTGTAAAGGCTTGATATTAAATTGAATATCATACTGGCTTCATCAGTGACATAATTATTACATTTCGCGCAAATAATAACTGCTTATTTATAACCGTTTCCTGTGAGCACACATGTTTTAAGCGATTTCATAGTTAATCCTGTACAATACGTTTTATCGAACAGAAGAAAAATCAAGTGGTTTTTTTTATACTTATGTTCTTTCCTATGATGAAACAATTATATATTTGGCATAAGTAGATTTTTTTTAAATAAGTTTCAATTGCATTAGGTAACGAATGTTTTATTGTAAAATAAATACCGAATTAATGTCACTGGACGTATTCCCGTTCGTATTCATAGTAATGATTTTGTTAAGACTGTCGCTTTCGTTCAGGTTTTGTTTGAAACGTGTCTGTTTTCAAATATGTGTTTTTCAG
>NQII01003261.1:127683-289273 GCA_002778355.1 Clitarchus hookeri | reverse complement strand
CTGGATGTTTGTTGTTTGGTTCGGCGTTGTGGGAATACTTCGGGATCACCCCTGGCCGCTGCACTAGTGTTCTTCCCGCTGTCACCTGATCCCACACCGTGACGCTATTCTCCCGCATGTCCGCCTTCCCATGCAAATGGTCGCCTTGTAGGGCNGTGTTCTTCCCGCTGTCACCTGATCCCACACCGTGACGCTATTCTCCCGCATGTCCGCCTTCCCATGCAAATGGTCGCCTTGTAGGGCCGATATGGCGCAGTTCCCTTCGTCATGGCTGCCAGGCCCTAAATCCTGATTGATGTCGTTCGCCTGTGAGCTTCGTTAGAGCGTGGTACGGACGAATAAAATATAGGGACGCCGCAGGCGTCAATGGCATAAATATTCTAATGAAATAAGTTCAACAGGAAACTAACATTTAAAGCAGTAAAACTTTAAATAGTTATTTACCCACGTTGTACAGTATTTGAAATGTCCGTACGTATTTAAAAAACATTCCGATTTCATCAGTCTTTGAGGTAGGTAAGGCATAGCGCTTGGGAGCAACTGATGTAGGTTAGAATCTCAGCCAGGCTTCAGAATCTTTTTATACTAACCGAAACTCTTCAATGCACGCAGGGTCAAACAAATCTTTTGTTGCGCCAAAAAAAATCTTTAATCTGGGAAACTAAATATAAACAACAAAATTATTTGGTTTTAGGAACAAAATATTTTATTGCCCCATTTACAAACAATTAATTTGGTTGCGGTCAAACTAACTTTGTTTGATTATACAAAACCTTTTTCTCGGTGCAGACGGCGCCTGGTGACCTACTTGTTAGCCAGCAGCCCAGCCAATAGGGAATGTTTCGTTGCCCATAGTAACCAATCAGATACAAGGTCCATTCCCAGAGCTTAGCGCATACCAGTCCAGTCCGAGAGTGGATACGCCCACACCAAAGGAACCGCCACTCCATTTCACCTCTATGTACTTGTATGCTCTGTGTTCACGTCCCAGATGCGGTAGTTTTTAGGACGAGGATTTTCATGTAGGGTACTGTCACATAATATTAACGTAGCAGTAGAGTGGCTTAAAATGGGTCATTGTACCNACGAGGATTTTCATGTAGGGTACTGTCACATAATATTAACGTAGCAGTAGAGTGGCTTAAAATGGGTCATTGTACCAGAATGTACAATACACAGGGTTCATTAAAAAAGTAAAGAACACACTATCAAAGTTGTCAGAAAAGTATTATCTATGTTGCACATTAAAAAATAATTCACGTATTTCATAAGACTGTAAAAAACGTTGCTAAAATTTTCTTATTTTAATTATTAAAGAATTAATAAATAAAAGTCTACTTTTAGTAAAAAGTATGCGTACTTTCATGAATAGAAAACGCATTTTGCAAGAAAACCTCGCGAAGTAAGGCACTCATTATAACGGGTATGGTTGTACGTAAAAACATATTTGTAATACATCATTGTTAAAAAAAGTTTTTGACATTTGATTTTGAAATGTTAACTTTTGTGTCAAAAATCTGTTAATATAAATATTAAAACAAAAAATACTTATATTATTTTTATTTAGAATAACTATTATTACAGTTTTGTTTAATAAAAGGGTTCTTTTATTTTTTTTCCAAAATGTGGTTATTAAAGCATCTAGACTGGAGATAAAGCTCAATTTTGCTTAAAAATAGACTTATATTAATGGCTTTATTAAACACATTCAAATCTGTACATTTTAACCAAATGCGTCACAGTGTTTCAAAATATACGCGTTCGTCTTTCATGCGCAACATAAAAAGTATTTTTCTTTCAATATTGGTAATGCGTATACCACTATTTAATGAGTTATGCATGTGGCACAGTAAAGTGCAGTGTTCCATATCCTTCTACCTTAATAAAACGTAGACACTCGAAAATTTCGCGAGTTCATTTAAGGACCAGTTAAACTTTATTCGTATGTACCATGAAAATTCGCTTCTATTGGACCACATATTGTTAGACGCGCGCCGGACGACTTTTGACCAATATCGAACCTTTGACCAATATAGAACCTGTAAGGAAAACAAGGACCGAATCCCGTGCTACATGGTCAGTTGTTAAACTGGATCAACAGCCAATTATCAAATTACTGAGGCTCGAGTACNGCGCCCCGGACGACTTTTGACCAATATCGAACCTTTGACCAATATAGAACCTGTAAGGAAAACAAGGACCGAATCCCCTGCTACATGGTCAGTTGTTAAACTGGATCAACAGCCAATTAACAAATTACTGAGGCTTGAGTACACAAAGAATTGTGGAGTCTAGCTCGTGGCCGAATTAATCCGCTAAATTTCCGTGTCTCTAATAATACGGAGTTGAGATGAGAGATTTAGGCGGCTCTTAACAACGAGGTCTGGAGACCCGATGAGGGTGAAATGAGGTGATAATGGAGCAGCGCCAGAATGCAAGGGCGGGGAAACGGGAGATCCCCGAGAAAACTCGCCGACCAGCAGCATCGTCCGGCACGATTCACACTTGCGAAAATCCGGGAGTCTAACCGCTCAGCCACCGCGGCCCCTTAATGAGTGAAACAGACAACTTCAACCACATGTACCTTTGCAATAAGTTTGTCAATGGACCATACTATATTTGACATGCCCTGAGTAACTCTGCGGCAATAAATGAACACGTCACAGTTGCGCAGTCCAACCACGTGCAGTTCAGTCACAAAGTGTGTGACTTCACATCTATGCAGCAGTCAATGGTGAAACGATGACGGTTCGAGTATATATAGCACTGTGAAGTTTAGCCTGATACCAAACAACGCATTTGCAGGTCTCTACCGGTAGCTCATTCACCAGTCGACAGCCCGACCAGTGAGGAATCTTTCGCAGTACACAGTTGACAATCAGATGCGAGACCCATATCAAAGGAGCCACCACATTATTTAACTTCTGTATGCTTGCCTATTCTGTAGCAGTGAAGCGTACAGTTTGTGGTGAGATAGATTCTTCGGGGTACTCCAGTTTCTACCCATNACCCACGTCTTCAGTCCGCTACTGCTCCATCCCACATCTCATTCAACCCCATCCTCCCTTCGGGCCTCCTGGAACTACAGGTTTGTCCCTCGGATAGGGCATCCTGCTCCGATTAGCGCCAGCCATCTCTCCTATTCATGTCATTGACTTTTCGCGATGGTGGGAACGTTAGGGTGTACATTTGAGAAGAGTATAAACCGTAGACTAAAGATGAGGTCGACTGCTTATTCGTCTTCTGCGCATGTACCTAACATTGGCCTACCCTAGAGGAACACACCTCTCAAAGTCATATGGTCAACAGTGATGAAAGTATTTTTTTATATTTTACTTTCTAAATGAAAAACACTACTATATGAAGAAAATACTTTTGCCAATTTGAATTTCATTAAACTGCATTACAAATTGATTAGAGAAAGTATACGTACATCTCAAAATATTTGTTTATAAATCAGTTTTCTAACCTAAATAAATAATAATGGCATGTGGGGAGTGCACCCAGGGCAAGGCAACACCCTCTGAGTGACGGTCTTTCCAGCTGGGACCCGTAGATGACCGTCATCCCTAGAACGGAGCGGCGCTGGAATGCAAGGGCGGGGGAAGCGGGGGTACCCCGAGAAAGCCCGCCGGCAAGCGGCATCGTCCANTCGATTCCCACATGCGAAAATCCGGGAGTGAGCCCGCCGGGGATCGAGCCCGGATCGCCGTGGTGGGAGGCGAGCGCCCTGGCCACTACGCTACCGCTGCCCCGTTTCGAACCGAAAATCCAAACCATGCCGTTTTTGGTAGAAGTGTTAGCAGAAAAGCAGTTCAATATCGGTACACGGAGATTGGTTGTGCGCAGCCAGCGAGATCAGTCTACCTCATATTTAGTCTATGGTCTAGAACGTAAGAGTCCTATGTACATGGAGATCTGTATTGACCATTAGAGGAACAGAAGTGAGGGAACGATAAAGGCGACTACGAACCACGTACCCATTGCCCCGGCGCATTTACACGCAGGATTCTGAAATGCCGTACAGTGTTCCCGTTGTACCGCTGCAACTACGGGACTTAAGCGATGACTCAGTAATTGCATTAGTGAAAAGCCTGTAGCAATGTTCAGTACATGTCTCTATACTAGTTTTGAGTGTTTCCGATCAGTAAATTCTGCGATAAGGCAGNGCCTGTAGCAATGTTCAGTACATGTCTCTATACTAGTTTTGAGTGTTTCCGATCAGTAAATTCTGCGATAAGGCAGTGTGAAAAGGCAATTACAACTACAGCTCAGAAATGGTGATGGTCGTGAAAGTGGTCTTCGTACCTCGTATCAAGTGTATTTTCTTTTCGGAGATCAGTNCAGCTCAGAAATGGTGATGGTCGTGAAAGTGGTCTTCGTACCTCGTATCAAGTGTATTTTCTTTTCGGAGATCAGTGCATTCAACGCACGTAAAGCAGTTTCGTAAAAAAAAAAAAGTGTACTTCAAACAGTCTGCAACGCACTTCACTTGTTAAAGCTCCAGGTGCTTTGGCAATAGGAAACGCAGTTCATCAATAAGGGTGGTGGTATTTCATGAAAACGTTTATAGATGAGACTTGTTACAAAATACTTTGGTTTTACATAGTAGACAAGNAGGGTGGTGGTATTTCATGAAAACGTTTATAGATGAGACTTGTTACAAAATACTTTGGTTTTACATAGTAGACAAGTACACAAAGGCGAAATGGCGCGTCATTTCCAATTGATATGCGCGTACCCATTCTGAGTGGTTGCGCACGGTTGTTGGAACGAGCCCTATGTCTGATTGGCTAGTACGTTCTGCAAACTGTTCCCTATCGCCTAGGCCTACAGAATGGGCTTGAGTTACCAGGCGCTAATTGGCAAAGGCTAGGAGAGCAGCTAATGAACAAAATGAATGAATTAGACTGGAGTGTGCATAGGATTATGGATATTAGCTTTCAGGTCACTGACGACATGAAGTTTACCTGTTCCTCTTTATAACTCTGCTTTACAGACCGAAAGGTGATTTCTTTGGCGAAAGTCAACAGGTGAACATTCGGTTCATGATGTGCCCTAATACCAACCTCGGGCAGGTCATTGATGTAAGCGACATTTTTAGACGTAAGTTGAAGTGTATGTATCACGTAGAGGGCGCCACCCAACAATTACTGTTCCTACNTGTATCACGTAGAGGGCGCCACCCAACAATTACTGTTCCTACTTTTTTTTTGCAGACGTGACGTTAGTGGGTAAATTACTCCAGCTTTGCTTTATATGGATGTCTCCGTATATAAATGTTTAGATTTAAGGTTGTGGCCTACCTTGAGCTATTTCCTACGGTTTTGGTCCGGAATCAAGAAGTGATAAGAGCGAAGATGCCACGCGGATTAAGTCTCCTATCGCCGCTATACGCTCAGTTAACTGAAATAGCGTGCCAGCCTTTCGCTGTGCTTCGTTTTAAGAGCGATCGGTCACCGTCATATTAGATTTAGGGAATTATTAACCACAAACTGCATTACGCATTTTTTATTATGCTTTACGGAACGGCAAGGCGTAAAGGNTCATGATGTGCCCTAATACCAACCTCGGGCAGGTCATTGATGTAAGCGACATTTTTAGACGTAAGTTGAAGTGTATATATCACGTAGAGGGCGCCACCCAACAATTACTGTTCCTACTTTTTTTTTGCAGACGTGACGTTAGTGGGTAAATTACTCCAGCTTTGCTTTATATGGATGTCTCCGTATATAAATGTTTAGATTTAAGGTTGTGGCCTACCTTGAGCTATTTCCTACGGTTTAGGTCCGGAATCAAGAAGTGATAAGAGCGAAGATGCCACGCGGATTAAGTCTCCTATCGCCGCTATACGCTCAGTTAACTGAAATAGCGTGCCAGCCTTTCGCTGTGCTTCGTTTTAAGAGCGATCGGTCACCGTCATATTGGATTTAGGGAATTATTAACCACAAACTGCATTACGCATTTTTTATTATGCTTTACGGAACGGCAAGGCGTAAAGGCTGCGCAAGGCATTGGAACGTGTATTGTATCTTATCGGCTACTGTGTGCTGTGAATTATTCCCTACTGGCTGGGTTTTCGCCCGGCAAGTAGGCAACTGTGCGCTGATTGGAGAATGTTGTTCCGACATGTTTCTGGCCAGTGACGCCATTTTGCTGATGTGTGTGGTTGCAGTTCGCGGTACAAGCTGACTCCTGTGTTCCTATACATTCTCTGGCACAGGGAATTGCGTTGTATATTATCTAAGGTCGTGTTGTTGCTTTTATACCCCTGCTAGTATCATTTCTGTAATCACCCACAAAAAATTAATTTCTTCCCAGCAGTTATTAGTTTAAAGTTAATATATACAGAGAAGCTGTAAAAATATGATGAAGTGTGAGAAGCTATTATTTATGCCTTGTCGTTAAAAACATGTCGTTAAGATTTTTCAAATATATCATACGGTGGAAAATGAGGTAATTATCCAGAGCAGCGGCTTTTCTGTAACCCCCCCCGAAAAGTGGTATATTTCCACTATACTAATTACGCAGACACGAATATACTAGGGGCATTAACGTCCGACCAATTTCGTAATATGTGCCCACCTAACCTAACTGAACCTAACCCAACGATGGGTGAATCCCTATTTTACATTTGTAAACTAACATAGTATTGTAGGGTTTTAAACTAATCTAGGATTGTTGGGTTTGTAAACTAACCTAGGATTGTTGGGTTTGTAAACTAACCNCTGAACCTAACCCAACGATGGGTGAATCCCTATTTTACATTTGTAAACTAACATAGGATTGTAGGGTTTTAAACTAATCTAGGATTGTTGGGTTTGTAAACTAACCTAGGATTGTTGGGTTTGTAAACTAACCTAGGATTGTAGGGTGTGTAAACTAACCTAGGATTGTAGGGTGTTTATCTAACCTAGGATTGTAGGGTGTTAATATAACCTAGGATTGTAGGGCGTTAATCTAACCTAAGATTGTAAGGTGTTAATCTAACCCACGAATTTAGTCACTCTAGGATTTTAGGGATTTAAAGGAACCGTAAAACACACCGAAAGAATATGTATTAACTCACCTAGGTAGGCGGCGGGTACAATTCCACTGTCCTCGACCCATTCAACTGTCGTGCATCTGACCTCAATTCACAAAACACCACGATCTACTAAAACATCCAAGTAACACCCACCACATAGGCGATTATTACGCACAGAAGCACTCGCTCTTGCACCCTCTATTCTTAAATCACAAGCCAATCGGACGTCACAACTCGCGCCCGCAACAACACAACCGCACTGNCCTCTATTCTTAAATCACAAGCCAATCGGACGTCACAACTCGCGCCCGCAACAACACAACCGCACTGTCTCGCATCTGAACGGCAACTGAAATTCTATGATGATGACGTCTAAAGACCGTGAAGATGACGTCCCCAGACTTTGAAGATGACGTCTAACGACCCACAGTCAATAAGTTGACGGCACGATGCCGATAATCACCGAAAATCATGGTGTCCGACGTAAACAAAGCGGCGGGCTACTCGTACTTTTAACTATTTTATTTCATACATTCTATTTATTTTAACATGACGTCCTCGTGAATATGAACAAGGTAAGCTGTGCAGAACATATAATGCTACTTTTGTTGGTCTAGGATGTTTCCTTCAGAAAAGCCGTTACTCTGGATAACTACCGAAAATGGATTAATCCAAGATGACGTTAACTGATTCCCATTAATTATGGAACTGTAAGAGGTGANTGGATAACTACCGAAAATGGATTAATCCAAGATGACGTTAACTGATTCCCATTAATTATGGAACTGTAAGAGGTGATCATACCTGTACAATATTTTTCGATGAGAGAAAGTAGTAAAATTCAGTACAGTGCCTTGGGGATATGGGTAAAGGACTCACAAGCTGAGTTTTCCCTAGACGAAGAAGGCATGTGGCTGCTTGATGTGACATGGCAGTAACCTTCCATAAAGGTTGTTCACGATAAATTGAGCACTTTTGAAATANCATAAAGGTTGTTCACGATAAATTGAGCACTTTTGAAATCAACCTTTGGAAAATGTCACTGACCCTGCCTGCTTCTATGTTAACGGGCACACTGACTGGCATGCACCCTCTGAAGTTGGTAAAGACGAAGAGAAAGTAGTGCCAAATCTTAACGCTGAATTAAAAGTGTTAGAGGAAAATATTTGACAATACTGTTTCACTTTCTGTAACTTTAATGCATATAAGTGTATGAATGATCAAAATGGTAAAATATTTACTTTTCTAATAATTTCACAGTTTTACTTCACCGATGCATGAATAAAGTCACCAGGTTCATAGCAATGTTAATAATATATATGACGGAAGTATATGGACTGTGCGTACAAGTATATCTTTAGTAGGACTTTCAAAAGTGCTTACATTACCGTGAACAGCCTTTAGTTATTCTAGCGCGGAAACCTGCACATTGCCCTAGAAAGAGTGGGTGAAGCGACGGACCTTCGAATCCTATATAACCTCCCTCCATGAAGGCGACCCGAGGCTTCTCGAGTGATGCTTCGGCACTCACTGCCCCTGGATTTAAGAAAATTGGGCTGCAGGCCCGTATGTAAAACTTTGTAAAGGGAGGGGGTTTAAAGCACTACGAAAACAGGTAGGGAAATTACATCAGAAAACTTAGTTTTCGTAAAGACTATGGTAGGTTAAAATTGATTAAGTGTATTATTCAAGAATTTAACATGGTTTGACAGGGCAATATTTAAATGGAAACTGTCATCTTTTATAACTTAAAATGTGATTTTTAAAAAGTATATTAACTTCCTATGAAATTTCAAGAAATCTACCTCTATTAAAAATGTTACGTTTCAGAGAGAGAATTATGGTCGAATTTAATAAAAACTTNGCCCGTATGTAAAACTTTGTAAAGGGAGGGGGTTTAAAGCACTACGAAAACAGGTAGGGAAATTACATCAGAAAACCTAGTTTTCGTAAAGACTATGGTAGGTTAAAATTTATTAAGTGTATTATTCAAGAATTTAACATGGTTTGACAGGGCAATATTTAAATGGAAACTGTCATCTTTTATAACTTAAAATGTGATTTTTAAAAAGTATATTAACTTCCTATGGAATTTCAAGAAATCTACCTCTATTAAAAATGTTACGTTTCAGAGAGAGAATTATGGTCGAATTTAATAAAAACTTNAAATTTCAAGAAATCTACCTCTATTAAAAATGTTACGTTTCAGAGAGAGAATTATGGTCGAATTTAATAAAAACTTATAATAATCCAAGCCTTATATAAGTGCGTTCTTATATGTAAAAAATCCAAACATTTATGTACATAGCCAACTAGAAAGTTGGAAACTTAATTTTGGCTGCAGTATTTTCTATGCATTTAAGGTGGGTGGAAATAAAATTCAGTTACTTTGTCCTTGCGACGTTTAGCGTGGTTATTCGGACACGTCGTGTCTTCCTTCCCCGCACTATTTGATGTTAGTGTTGAAACTGTGAAAATGAACACCCGAAACCCCTCACTTATACCAGGTGTTTTAGGGGGAAACGTAAAAACGTTAAGAGTTGTTAGCATGGACCATTTACAAAGGGAAAACATCAATAAACATATGCTCTATACGCAATGGTGTCCAAGATAGAGCTATGTGACACTCACGTGCTGTTGCATGGCCACCACTGTACCCCAACCTTACTACGCTAGATTATTGTATGTGAGGTTGGTTAAAGACTNACGTGCTGTTGCATGGCCACCACTGTACCCCAACCTTACTACGCTAGATTATTGTATGTGAGGTTGGTTAAAGACTTACGTCTTCAGCAAAATCTCTGTTATACCCANTGTGAGGTTGGTTAAAGACTTACGTCTTCAGCAAAATCTCTGTTATACCCAACAGTTAGGTTTTCATATTACATTTTTTTTTTCGTTAATATTCTAAGTGATGTTTTTGCATCGTGCTTGGTATTGACGGCAGTAGTATTTCAACGATTATTACCCGAGTCGATACATATCAGGGATCATGGAAGGCTGCTTTTGCATGAAATGCTCCCCGTCAATACCCTTGCTAATCACAATCGAAGCGATGCTGCTCGCTGTGTGTTGTGAGAATATTCCGTAAATAAAACAGGTTAAAGTGAGTCATATCTGAGTAATTTTTCCTAAGTTTCTTCAGCGTATATGAGAATTCGTTCCGGCTTGAAGAGTTGCGAAAAATGGAAGGGCCATGCATACGATAAATGAAGACAATGTTGACGGTGAAAACAGTGGCGATTTTTTCGACGTCCTCACATCTCCTCACCGGCTTTGCTGAAAAAAGTGCCGTGAATAATGCAGAAGACGACAAAAACACCGACTACATATTTCTTGAAGACCCCAATGAACTTGTTGATAGACTCAGACATTTGATTGCCTTGCAGAGTAGCACAGTAAAGAGATATCTTTAATCACACAGACCAACGATAAAAAAACTTAATTTAATGATTTTACCTGATTCTTATGTTTTTTAGTGTGCTGAGTCCGAAAATAATAATAAAAAAAGTCGTAACACACACCATTTTTTCACATTTGAATATACGAAATGTGAGAAATTCATTTTTATCTAATATGTTGTGCATTTTTATATACTTTATTTATATATTTTTTATACACATTTATGTACATTTTTATATAGTACTTGATATACACTATTAATTTACTAAAACATACAGTAAATCTAAATAAAATTAGGTTGGCAGTTGTTGAACGACTGTGTTTTCTTTCAGTCAACACAACCTCACTTTTCAGCTTTTTGCCCATGTGCTCTAAGAATGTCTAACCGTGGTTGTAAAAACTTTCCTAACAGTTTTTGTTATATATGTGGCGAGTTTGTAATTAAAAAACATCAAAGAAACACTACAGAGTTTGTTAAAGAAAAGTGTACTTGGTATGTTTTGGAATAAAAATCGGCGATCAAGAAAAACCTTGGGCTCCACACAAGGTATGCTATGTTTGTGTTGAAGACATTAGAAAATGGTCAAAAAATAAAATACAGCTTTTAGATTTGCAGTACCCATGATATGGAGAGAACCAAAAAATCATTCAGACGATTATTATTTTTGTAGCATTGATGTTTCTGGATATAACTCCAAAAATAAGAAAGTAATTGTCTACCCTAATCTTCCTTCAGCTATTCGGCCAGTCGGTCATGGCCCGGGACTTCCTGTCCCTGAGCCACCAGAGACTATTGATGATGTTTTACTTGATCAGTCCAGTAAAACTGAATCTGATGAAGGTAAACCGGATGATGATGATGATGAGTTCCACTGTTGTCCTGAAAATTTAGAACTTCAGTTGTTTACACAGAATGAGTTAAATGATTTGGTAAGATATTTGGGTTTGATTAAAGATAAATCTGAATTGCTAGGCTCTATGCTAAAATAAATACATTTGTTGGCACCTGGAACATCTATTTATCAATATAGAACAAGAGATCAACAGTTCGCTAAGTTTTTTTAAAGCAAGAACTGCCATGATATTGGTGGTATAATGAATGAATTTGGAATTGAGTACAACAATGAAGAATGGATGCTTTTTATAGACTTATCAAAAACTAACTTAAAATCTGTTATTTTACACAATGATAATACTTATGCTTCACTGCCTGTGGCTCATTCAGTCCATTTGAAGGAAACTTACGAAAATCTAGACATTATTTTACAGGAAATTAACTATCCTGCTCACGATTGGATTATGTGTGGAGATTTGAAAGTTGTTTGAATGCTACTAGGCCAACAAAAGGGATTTAATAAATTTCCATGTTTTATATGTGAGTGGGACAGCAGAGCAAGGGATCGACACTGGTCCACAAAACATTGGCCTGCAAGAAAAACCTGAACACCTGGAAAGGAAAAGAATTTTGCATAAAACTTTAATAGATCCAAAAAAAATTCTTCTACCACCTCTTCACATTAAATTAGGTTTAATGAAACAGTTTGTAAAAGCCATGCCTAAAGATGGTGAATGTTTTAAGTATTTATGTGAAAAGTTTCCTCATTTATCAGGCGCCAAACTGGGGCCTGACACTCGTAAAATAATGTTAGATTCCAACTTTGAAACAAAAATGACTACAAGGGAAAAGAAGGTTTGGATATCATTTAAGCAAGTTGTGACTAAGTTTTTGGGCAATGCTAAAGACCCAAACTATGAGCTTATCGTAGCTAATATGATAGAGAAGTTCAAACTTCTGGGATGCCTGATGAGCCTTAAAGTCCACTTCTTACACAACCATGTTGACTTTTTCCCTGACAACTTGGGTGATGTGAGAGAAGAGCAGGGGGAGCGGTTTCACCAGGACATCAAAGTGATGGAGAAACGTTACCAGGGACGGAGGAATATCAGCATGATGGGTGATTACTGCTGGTCACTTCACCGAGAACAACAAAATGCATCACATCGGAGAAAAAGCTACATAAGAAGCTTCAAAGAGAAAAGAAATACCAAACAATAAACTCTTAAAATGTATGTAATGAAATTTTTTAAAATGCAATCAATCGCATACATCGCATTTTTAAATACAAATGCTTATTGTGAGAGAACTGTGGGTGATACAAAAAAAAACTTATGCCAGATTCGGTTTCAGCAGCAAAAAAAAAAAAAAAAAAAAAAAAAACACAAGATTCAGCAGAATTTATTTAAAAAGTTTTCGCAAAATATTTTTTTGTTCGCCTGTGTCATCGTTGAACTTAAGGAAAGGGGTTACATCGAATGGAACCATTGTGTACTATCCATCATATGCAAAGATCAGAGAAATGCAAATACTGAATGCATGGAAAAAGTAGGATAATACATTTGTGTGTTCTTAGTTGTGCACTTTTAATTTATTGAACCTTACTCTATAGCTTTTCTGAAATGCTTATTATTTCAGTGGTGTATAAAACCAAATGCAAGGGTCTGTTTTAAAGAAAAATTGAACGAGAAAGTGCGTTACGGGGAATATGGTTCAATCTGAAGTATTATGTCTTTCTAGGGCTGTTTAAATCGGCTGAATTTTGATTGACAAACAAACGAACTGAGGAAGGAATGTTTTCGAAGAAAGAAAGTGCGAAAATCTGGGAGCGACCCTGACGGGAATCTAACTTGTCTCGTCGTGTTGGTGGGAAGAGGCCGAGTGAAGAATGGGCTGGTGTTGAGGTGGCTATCCTGTCCGAAAATGTGTGTACAAACGAAAGGATGCTGTACGCGTACCCGTGATGGGGAACGAGAGCTCTAGCCACTGCAGTTCCCCACTTATGTGACACCATGGAAGAGGTCATATTTGCAAAATGGGCCTGGGGTGCCGTTTTAGATGAGGAGCCTGAACTGATGTGTCCAAAACTTCATAATTTTGCAGATTGCAGTAGGCCATCTGACCTGAGTAATTTCTCCTATATTCTGATACTTTTTTAATTTTGCATGGGTAATAAAGAATATGTGCGTAAACATGAGTATTTTAAATATTTTTTTGTTAATCTTTTGCCTATCAACTTGCATTGTATGAGATTTTGTCTCCTCATCGCATCACGAGGGTCTGATAGTCCGCAAGTGTGCTAGCAAGCATCAGAAATCTTTCTGGTCATGATGGAGGTGCACAAAGTTTTTCGTAAAAATGAACACCGATATTGAGTGATTTAGCTTCGAAAATATACCGTTCGTATGTCTATGTGATACACTGGCATGCCTGGGCTGAAACATTGCCAACATGCTTATGTATCTCTGCAGGTTCATAAAGAACTGGGGTCAATTTTAGTATCGATATTATCCCCCAAATTATGACGCGTACTATGTTATTTAAAAAAAGAATTATACTAAGGGACTGGATTTTTTTTTCAATGGTCTGGTTTTTGGTGTGTGAACATAGACGTTTTCTCTGAAGGTTCAAGATTAATACAACTTAAAACACGAGGGTTTTTTCACCTCGGAATATCGCTCCGATTCAGAAACATAAATATGTAGCACTGTTCGGGACATGAAGTGTCTTATCTTAAGTTCGTTATTGGACAATTTCCCCCCTTCCCCTATTTCTGTAATGGGTGGCCTGTTTTCTCTTACCTTAATTTGGTTTCATGTGCGCGCGTGTCTGTATGTATATAAAATCGATGCAAAAATGTCTTAGGTTTTCCCGTCGCAACAAGGGTTAAATATTTTATTCACGAAAGGAGGTTTACACTCGTATTTGCAGATGTGAGCGGGTCGAATATTCTCTTATGTTTTTCCTCCCAAACGCTTTAACATTAATTGATCAGTGTGTACGTGGGCGTGGAAATATTTCTAAGTATATGCATCAGTGGATGAAAGGAGTCGTTCGTTGGATTACGAAGAGAATAATGACCCGATTCTTTTTTTATTCCTAGAGTAATCAGACTGGCCAACAACGCATCGCGTGTGAAATGGTAGCTTTAAAACACCTGTAAAATGCAAAATGGCATCTCGGTTTACCTAAAATATGCAAGGAATTTCTGATACCAAATCAGTCGTTGTGCTCAATATAGTGATTTTTTTTTTTAAGTTGATACTTACACATTTGTCTGCATTACGTGTTGCAATTTTTTTTATGTTTTTCGTCCTCGAAACGTGGTTGGTTCGTGATTATAAAAGCACTAACAAGCTGATTTGATGTGAGAGAAAATGGCGCAACCCTCTTCCTCTTATAATGAACTCATATAAATATTTTTTATTCGTGACGTATAATATTCTCGTAAAATAGTAGGTTATCTAGGTGGTGTGCTGGTAAAATAATAATAAAAGTAAATTTTATACTATTTTGAGACGAAGCGAGTTGCTAGGGAAAGCGGGAATAAGTAAGGACTCGACCAAGAAACCATGCCGGCATTCACCAGGAGTGATTTTTTAAATAAAATTTCGGGCCGAACGAGTCGAGTATTTTACCCGGGTCCCCTTTAACATGGGGCTTCCTCATAGTCTTGTTTAATGTAACACGTGTTATCATAACTCCACAATGTGAGGGCATCTGCGTTGCACAGGGTACAGCAATAACTTTGATTCTTGCACTCGTGAAATCTTGTGGCCTACGTCCCGACGAGCTGTCGAAACGGCGGGCAGCGGTAATGCTCGTGAAGGTCTACAAAGTTCGTTCCTATGAGGCACGCATTGCGAATCGTTGACTCTTGGCGTCGTCCAAACACATACACAGGATAATAGGGAATTATGGCTGAGTCCAGCATTGCCAGAAATTCCAAGTACGGAATTTTCTCCTCGGCCACCCTAGACCGTGCGTTTCGTACGTCTGTAGGCAGTACGTCTGTTGCATCGTGCGGTCGAAGTGCTGCCATGTACACGGCGATAAAGAAGCGAGAACTTTGGTTTTTTCGTCTTCGTCTCTGCACGAGATGGCAATATGCTTGATGGTGTAGGAGTCCAACGAGCGAAAACCTTAAGTATTGAAAGGCATTTCATACAATTTTTGTTATATAAAAAATTTTCAGTTCCCATGCACACATAGAGTTTCGCAATTTTTTTTACAAAGTCATTTAAAACTTCATTGAGGTCTATACACATCGGGCACCTGTGTTCTAGGTTAGTTTCCTCTCCAGGTATTGCTTGCCAGGAAATTTCTTGAAGGGGAGCATCTTCCACGGGTACAACTTGCGAGTAGATAGCTTGCACGGGGAGGTCATCTTCTACGGGGAGGGCGTCTTCAACGGGGAGGTCGTCTTCCACGGGCCAGACGTCGCAAGGGCTGCTCGGCGGGCCTTGCACCAACCCCTGCGATACGGCGTGTCGGGAACCGAGGTGATGCAGCCCTAGAATTACTCCTTGCACGTGAGGCAGTTCCGCATGTCTTCCTCCTGCCGAAGGTAGGCCGGCATATACTTGAATACGATCGAAATATCGTAAGGTGCGTAGACCAGGAGAAATTATTTCGGCATGTACGGTAACTCGTCCAGTTTGTCCAATGCACTAAGCGAACGCACCCTTCCAAATGCCAAACTGGCCGAAAGGATTTTATGGCCACTCGGACAACACGCGTACATTTTTAAGAGCTAGAAAAATGACTGATTTCCCTACGGGGCTAGAGGTGCGTCTTATAAAGTGTTTTTAAAAGAATAAAATAGTCCGCCCACGTGATTAAAGTAGGCCTCCGATTGGTCGGAACGAAGGTTTCTGAAAACACCCGAGTAATTAGCAAATGATAAACCTTTGTGGATCAATTAAATGTATTGGATGGTGGTGGAGGGGAACCGACTAATTGGTCGAACGAAGGTTTCCGAAAACATCCGATTAATTGGACAATGAGAAACATTGGCGGAGAAATTATATATATTGAAAGGGGATGGGCAATTAGCCAATGAGAATCAGGGGTGGAGTAATTGCTTAATTAAATATATTGGAAGGGGGAGTGGAGGGGCTCTGTCGTTTGCTGGGCGCAGTGCTGGAGACAGCACAAGCAATGCAAAACAAATGACCAACTAAAAAACCAAGATGGCGGTTTAACTAAGGTGAGAGACAAACTCCAGTAATGAATAAAAAATGACAAATGAAAAAAAACAAAATGGTGGATGGTGGCTGTGGCATCTATCAATATGGCAGATTGCATTGACCAAGATGGCGGACGGATGCACTTATCACGATGGCGGACGGTGGCTGTGACTTCTACCAAGATGGCGGACTGCACCTACCTAGATGGTGGAATGAGTATGGCTGGAGGGGGGTGTCATCCGGAAATCTAAATTTTTTTATGTATATCTTTTAATAAAAAATATTTTGAAAATATTTTTTTGCTATAATTTGTTTTNTTTTTTTTTTTTTTTTTTTTTTTTTTTTTTTTTTTTTTTTTTTTTTTGGATTTTCTGGGTTTTCAAGAACACAGGTCATCGTAAACAAGGTCAGGGTCAAAGTCACCTGGATTCAAGATTGCCACCTTACGACCGGAATGAGCACGAACAGCTGCGTCGCTCCGGTCCCAGGTCCCGATGCGCCAAAGTCCCCATAATCCCTATATTACTGTTATGACATATCTGCAATTTAAATATATACATTTATAAGTAAATTTGTAGATAAACACAAATTTAAGATCAGGGGGAAGTATCCACCTGACTACGATAAGATAAAATAAGTTAAGTCCCAGTTATGGTTTATCATTTTAATTGGGATATTTAGAGGCCCGGAAATTTAACGAATTAGTTTAAAGACATATAGAACTTCAACATAATGAATATTTCAGTTTCTGCTTATGTTGAACCAAAGTTTGTTAGACACACCCGAGATGAAATTCCACCAATAACGAGCATGCTAATAGTGAATCCCGTGCTTTCTCATTTAGGTTTAAACTGGAGCAAAAGTCAATAAACAACTAACTGATCCTCGAGTACACAAAGAATTGTGGAACCTAGATTGTTGCGAATGTATCCGCAAAAATTTCGGGTCTTTAGTAATATTCTCTGTTGTGAATATATAGCACTAATGTTATACGGAATTAAGTGCGATATGCATACTACGCCAAAGTTGGGAGTTCCAGTGAAGATGCGGCTGGCAATTATTGCTTCTCACCCCCGTAATCTGGTTTTGATATCAAGCGGGGGTGAGTCGTCTAAACTTTTTTCATGTGAAGTTGTTATACTTTTTGATGATCGTTGAATTTTTCTTATAATTCGTGTGAGTAAATTTTAACATTATCGATTCTTCTAACTCATTTATATGTTTTCCTATCCCAGAGTGTAACTCCTGAAACGATATATTTAAAATTTTCTCTGCACTCAGAAACAAATCATAAACGGAAGTAGTGTCCCTGCTTCGCCAGTGTTTTGTGTAATTGTTTTATTTAATAGAAAATATTAATTTTTTATAAAATTATTTAAATGACTATGATAGACTGAAGATGCAACAATTTACACATTAAGTGACATTTCATTTGGACAGTCAACTCACCATTCCACTGGTTGACAACCAGCCAATAATAAACGTTGTACAGTTTAGAAGGCGTGTCCTGTGCGGCGTGGGCCAATAGGGTGGTGGTGAGTGGAAGTACGCAGCCAAACAGAAATGGCGTTACTTCTAATGGCGAATACACGAGAGTCACGTTTAGTTTAACTTGAACACATTACAATTTCTTTGGCTATTCACTTTCACATTAAAATTCTTTAGAGTATTATAAAAGTTTCCATATATTTCCTTAGAAAAAATGTATAAAGTAACTTGGTGACGGTTTTTTTTGTGCCTGGCGGGGGCTGCGGTGGTGTAGCGGTTAGACTACTCGCCTCCCACCTAGGCAAACCGGGTTCGATTCCCGGTGGGGCCACTCCCAGACTTTAGCATGTGGAAATCGTGCCGGACGATGCTAGCTGGTTGGCAGGTTTTCTCTGGGGTCTCCCGTTTCCCCCACCCTTTCATTTTGGCGCTGCTCCGTACTCACCTCACTTCATCCTCATCGGCCTTAAAGACTTTAATGTTAAGAGGCAACTAAATCTCTTCACTCACTCACTCATTCGTGCTTGTCGTGTATGTTTCTACCACGTGTAAAATTTGACGTCGTTTTTTCCTGGTAGCTTTTCACAAATTGAGTGTAACAATAGAACACCTAAGAATACAGAAGCGAATCAGGCGCTTATACCGCAAACTCCAACTCCAAACTCCAGCGAAATGACACCTACTGGTCAGCAACACGTCGGGACGCCACTCGCCAACCAATCAGTGCCTGGTAGTTTACTTATCATCCAATAGGGAATATTTGGCAACATGGCCGAGCCACTCAGACATGAGGCCTGTTTCCAGCCTGCCATAGCCAATCAGCGAATGGGCACGTCCACATTATATTAACCGCCATGCCATTTCACCTTAGCCCTTTTCAGTCGCAGATAAATGCATAGTTTTAGTCGTTGCAGCAAACAAATGTTTTTTGTTCGGAACTGTACTGATATCGATACGACGCTTCGTATCGATATCTCTCCGTACTTTATCGCACTGGCAGCAGCGGGTTTTGAGGCTACGAAATATAGTTTAAACAGCGGATGATGACTCCCACATGCATGGGAACTTTCTTATCGGACGGCATGTCCTGTTGTGTACAGTTAAGACCATTAAAGCCACTTCATATGCAACGTTACAAGTATAGGAAACTGTGACTTAAAGGGTTAGTGCGCTTCTGTGTCGTAACTTTGACATTGCTTACTATAGGCTGTTCACGGTTTTTAAGCACTTTTGAAATAAACCTTTGAAAAATGTCATTGCCCCTACCTGCATATACTTTAACGAGCAACTGGCTGGCATGCGCCCATTTAAGTTGGCAACGACGCAGGGAAAGTAGTTTAACATCTTAACGTTGAATTAAAAGTGTACAGGTAAACATTTGTGAATACTGAAACGATTTATTTTGCTTTCTGTATTTTTAATGTATATAGATGTAAGAATTATTTATTTTTATAACATTTACCTTTAAAATAATTCCACATGTTCACCTTACCATCGACTTTAGAAACCTCGCTCTTAAGAGCCACCCAAACCTCTTCATTCACCTGACCGACGCATGAATAAAGTGATTAGGCCCACGGCAATGATAATTTTACATATCGTGGAAGAATACACAATGTCCATACAAGTAGATTTTAAGCAGGGCTTTCAAAAGTGCTCAGTTTAGCGTGAACATCCTCTGAGTTACATTTATGGAAGTTAGTTAGCCTAACGTTTCTGAAATAAAACCAGGCGTAGTGTCGACATTTAAATATTATTCTTTCAATAATATGATTAGTTTTATAACTGATTATGTGCAGCTCTCATTATGTATTTTATTCAGTGTTTACAATATAACATATGCAGTGTTATGGGCAGGTAACTTAACCAAATAATGAGTAAAAAAAAATTCAGGTAACTGTGAACTGATTTTAATATGATGTAATTAACAAGCCATTAAATGTAAAACCGCTACATTTCCATTCTGGCCTGTTAGTCTTTCGTTAAAAAAAGGGAAAACCTATTTAAAAATTAGAAGTATTTGTAATAATCGTGTTATAATTACATATGTTATTTTAATTTATACGCATGCATTGCTGGATAATGTAATTAGCGAAAAGTCTGGGGTACAAACATGAACTGGCATGTAATTTTAACAGCACGCAAGCGTGGGAATTAATGTGCGAATTCATGTGGACATCGTGCAGTACTGCGGAAAAATAAAATATGCGAATCTGCTCAATCCATGCATACTGATTTCTCTATAAAATCTGAACCTGAAAACAAATTTGAATTTATTATGCAGTTTAGATGTTTCTACTTTAAAAAATCGCTTTGTTCATATTAATTTAGGTTTCTCGCTTTCTGCAACATATTTATCGCGCAGAACCAAATGAAAAGTAATATTTCTTGTTTATGCCTGCAGTGCTGATACGCCGTAGCTCAAATCGGCCACGAAAGGTCAGCTTAATCTTTTACGCTTCACTGGGCCAGCTTTCGATAAGCCTCCTCTCTCCCTTCAAACGCTCATCAAATCACTGAAAGCTTTTAACGTAATTTAACCTTGCAGTATATTTAAGCCCCCCAGTACGTAAAACAACATTGAAATAAATGAACTTGTATCAAATACAGGGTTTGATGGCTTGGCAAATTGAGCTAAGGTGGATTTCGATTTGTATGTCTCGCAATGTTATGGCTTTCTTATTCAACGGAGCCTCAGACGAAATTTTTCCGCCGTGTTGTGTAGTTATTGTAATTATTCAAAACATTTTCTGGGCACAAAAATGTTTGCGTCATGGGCCACGATTTTGTAATGAATTTAGGGTAATACAGCCATGAGTAGGTATTGAACGGTGTAGTATAACGGCTTCTTATTTCTTTTCGCAACGACTTTAGAAGTTACCGAGTGAGGTAGCGCAGTGTTTAAACTTCGGGCACGCATTCGGCCGGACCTGGGTTTGAATCCGGGTCCGGCCATCCTGATTTCGGTTTTCCTGAAATCACTACAGGCGGATGCTGGGATGGTCCCTCACTACAGGCCGATTCCTACCCGTTCCTGCATGTCTGAGCATACTTGATTCGTCTCTATTGACATCACTGTCGACGAGACGTTAAGCTCATGAACTGGTCTAAAAATGGGTAGTTGGATGATACTTCAGTAATTTATTAGTCGTATCACACATCATTTGGAAATTCTTGGTTTCCGGATAGAAAGCTTCTGACAGCGAGTAATTATAGTTTCAGTTTTAAAGAAAATGTTAAATTTTTTAACTACTTCCTTGTAGCGCATTTCTTGTTATTAAAAGCAGTACACGAAGTCGTGCAACGTAAAAGAGGCTACGTTTTGCAAGGAGGCAATGGCAGACGGAAACTGATTTTTCTGGGCTCCCTCTTTTACTCCGAGGAAAGCTTATGAACTGAGCTGATAAAATTTTTTTTATATAAGAGAGGCAATCATATCTATGCCCTAACCGGAGTTCTATATAAGGAGTTCCATTGTCCGAAGGCACCTCAATTGTTCTGGGTATACAATATTTAGTGTTTTCTATTCGTGGATATTACACGCCATGCTATTTCTTTAAAATAAAAACGTTGTTTCCATATCTTTGCACATTGGCATTAAAATATCATGATCCTATATTTTTGAACATAAATATTCGAGTTCATAGAAATGAAAGAATTTAAATGGGAGGAAAATTCCAATATACACTTTGAGATATGTATACAATAACAGAGAGGAACTGTTTAAAGTTTTTTTTAATTCAAGGGAAAGTTTTGTATATTTTAGATCTATGACTCGATTTAATTTTTACAAAAAATACATATATTTGATAAGTGCGCCTTGAAAGATACACGAGCACGATTTAGGGCTTTACTGCCAAACGGGGCACCGGAGTCAACTTTGGCCTACACAGTATTTTAATTTGACCACTGAAGGGCATCCCTGCCAAATTTGTCCCAGAACCGTCAAACGGCGTGGAATTGTATAGAGAACAATCAGCAAATACTAAAGGTCCCGAATAAATTTCACTCTTTTTTTTTGCCCCTTCATGGAAACGTGACGCACAGTTATGTGTGTGTGTGTGTGTGTGTTGGTGGGTGAGTGTGTGTATGGATGGGTGTAAAAGTTTCGTGTTTTTTTTTCTATAAAATAGTATTTTAAATTTGCAATTGTAAATCTGTTCTTTTGTCAAGTTCCATTTATAACTATTTGCTATTGGCTTTTCTGTTAGGTTAACAAAATTCGTTGATTTTTACTGTTTTTGCATTGACGTAGCGAAAATTTCATTTTGTAATTAGAATTATTACTTATTATCTTAAGATAATATAACTTGTAATCTGTGGTTAAGTGGTAGACAAGGCCACATGGCATTAATTTCACCACATAAATAAAGAATATTTGTATTATTATTTGATGGGCGTTTGGCACAAATATGTTAGCGAAAAAAGCAATTTTGAAGAACACCGTTATACATACGTCTGTCTGAACAAACTTTTGCTACAATGAAATATATCAAAATTAAGGATTAAATATTTTCATGCCAAAATGTCAAGTATGCTGCAGTTTGGTATCACAATGAAGACGGACGTTGTCCATGAAGGTGCTTCACTTTGATAACCAGTGAAAAATTGCCGTAGTTTTCCTTCTGAGCATTTTAGTCAAGCGGGCGGTCAATGGCACACGTGAAGCTAACACATACTTGCATGCCGTCTACCTTGGTACTGAATTATAACGCAAAACGATAGGGCCTGTAGTCATATGGAGTTAGTTTATGGTGAGATACCCTAACGTTTCGGCAATAAACAGAAACCAGGCACATTGTCAACTATTTATATATTACGCTTTTAATAATATGCTACGTTTCAGAACGATTTTTATTTAGTTCGCATTAAGTATTTTGTTCAGTGTTTTAATATTTTCGTACACCACCACAGAACATGTTATCAAACAAATCGACAGAAACGTATCACCCCAGAGTTGATTAGTACACAGATGCGAAATGGTGTGATAGTTCCGTTGACGTGGGCGTCCCCAGACCTGCCGAGAAGACGGCCCCAAGAAGGTAGTGACGGGAAAGAAAGGGAGGTTGGTAAAATCCCCTGGGCACGGGCATCAGGGATGTCCTTGCTCGGCTTCCAGATTTTATTTAAAATTCTTTCCTACCAATTTCCAGTTGTAAATTTGCGTGGCAAATATGTAGGTATATGTTCTGTTCGTCTTATCGTTGAAAAATTGTGTATAATAGAACGTAAATTAAGTTGTATATAAGAGAGTTTAATAAAATAATTTTCTTCAAATATTCGTTGACACATTCAAACACAGTGTACACAAATGTGTACATATCGCACACGAATACAATTTTTGGCCAGTGCTCTACACTGCGAGGATTAATGGCCAATGAATTTCCCTGCAAATAACCGATTCGTAAACCGTGTGTCCTAGTCCATGTTATTATTGGTTCATATGACTATAGCCAAACACTAAGCTTACAGCTCATTGGTTGTGACAACGGAACAAGTATTGTATCGGCTTGAGTACAGCATGCATCATAAAGTTTCTTGTCTGCAGCACCTGAAACTGTAAATTAAAGTAGGTCGGAAAATGGGTCACAATTTACGTGGACCAGATATTTTTGCTAGTCTCGTAACAATATACTGAAATACCTAAAAGATGCACTGTACTTTGTATCTAGTCTTCTTTTTACAACAAATGAACAACGTGCCACGTTCTCAAAAAAAAAATTACGATCAGCAATTCATAAACGAGAGGCGTGGCAGCTTTTACGAATCATATTACCCGTCGGGAAGACTCTGAAGTAATTAGTTACAGATACCTCGCTATGTATACAGACAGTACTGGCCATGAACAGCCTTCACGTGAAACACGTCCGGGATCGTGAAAACGGTGGCGGAACGGGTTTAAGGAGTGTAAAGGGTTAAATTGCGCATTATAGTAGAAAAGGGCGCATGTAGTCCATTCGCGGTTTCTTCACACTTATGAATCAAACCTTTGAAAAAAACACATAATGCGTGACATGTTCGGTTGCTTCCTAAATATATAATTTATCACAAGCGTTTTTACTAGTGTTGAAATAAAAGTACTAAATGGAAAATTTAATTTTATTTAATCTATAAATTCTTATATTTCATTTATAAATAAAAATAATGAAAACAGGGAGAAAATAGGTGTGTTTGTAGCGCCTAGTAATAAACAGTCCTTACGAAAAATGTTATTACACTGAGTGCGCACGTATGCTGCGCGCTGTCCCTCTAGTATAATTTTCTTGCTTTGTTTACACGAGGCGGAGCAATACGCTGAGAGTATAACTTTAGCAGGGCTTCAGAAAAGTTGGACGTGGCCGTGAATGGACTATAGCAAAATTATTTATCCCCGGGCCCTTAGGGTTTGTCGACTGCCATGGACGTACCCATACTCTGATTGCCCGCGCGAGGCTCTGAGAACGGGCACTCTCTCTTGACTTGCTACCACGTGTTGCAGAAGATTCCCCATTGGCTGGGCTGCAAGCTGGAAAAGCAGGCTAACAGTCGCTGACTGGCGAATAGCGTTTCGACATGCTGCTGGCCAGTGGCGCCATTTTGCCTGAGTGCGCGGCTCGAGTTTGCGGATAAAAAGCGGCTGTTTCTCCTCTGCGTTCTTAACCCTTTCATTCCCAAGTGTATAATCCATTCACGGTTATTTCACACTTTTCTGAAGTCCTGTTAAAGTTCTACTTCCTGAATATTACTCTGCCTCGTGCAAACTAAGGTTAACGAAGCTTAGAAAATTACACCAGAGGACCAGCGCACCGCATTCGTGCGCTTTCAGTGTAATAATATTTTGCAAAAGAACTATTTCTTACTAGGAATAACCAACACGCCTATTTTGCCACTCTATTTGTTCATATTAATCATAAATGAAAAAAAATATAATATCGTTAAAATACGTAAAAGTTAAATTTAATTAAAAATAAGGTACTTTATGTTATCAGAAGTATAAAACGTTTGTGATATATGACATAGGTAACAACCAAACACGTAACACATGGTGTGTTTTTCCACAGGTTTGATTCAAAAAGCGTGAAGAAACCGCGAATAGACTATATCGCCCAAAACAAAGCCTACAGCTCATTGATTTTATTAAAGAGACATTTTGTTTGTCAAATTAAGTACCATAAGCATCACAAAATGACTTATTTGCAACACCAGAAATCTTAAATTAATGTGGGAATGAAAGAGTTAACTGAACTGTGGCATCTCAATTGCAAAATATTTTCTCGGAGTTTTGGCAAAAAGCTGTTGTACAACGTTGCCATTTCTCAGTTTTACCCATATTGGCTTTCAAAAAACTGTAGAATTCAACTACCTCGTTCAGTAAGCGTGTCCGCGCTAATGGACACGTTGCAAATGAACGGCAATTATGTGCGGTACTGCACTCCGCAAGGCATCAGTGTCTGGTCTTCCTCGTGGTTCATCAGTAATGGTTCGTGGATTTCGCAAGTAATTTCGGTGGTATGATATACTCAAACATGTATATTATACTGTTATTTTTATGATTGGTCCCCACTTTTTTTCGACATGCCCTATTTAACTCTTTAGCCAATACTAAACAGCAAGAGACAAAGTGGTCGGACCACTTCGAACTTAATCGAATAAAAAAAAAAAACAGCAAGCGAATAAAACTTTGTGGCTCGAGCCTGAGAAGGACTGAGAATTTTAAGCTGCTGGCAAATTAATTCGCAAAATTCACGTATTTTCTATGAGACTTGCGGAATTTTTTCACGCCACTTTAACATGAATGGTTTTAGTGCCAATATAACTGAGCACGCAGCACGTTTTTCACACGTAAGAAAATTATGAACACAAGTACAGTGTATTAAAAAAAAAAATCACGCAATTGCAACATTTGAGCTCAGAAATTTATGTGCGAACTAACGGGTTGGTGAGTTTACCTTCAGAACAGCCATTATAAAACTGTGGTTCGCAGAACAAGTGTTTGAAGTATACGTCGCCACAGAATGAATTAACGAAATATTCTGGGCTTTTCGTTGAACAGTCCTGTACAAAGGCCTCAATTGATCGCGGCAACCAATAAGAAAACGATAGTGCCCCGAATGTATAGAAGGGGCCACGCGTGTGTAGTGGTTAGACTACTCGCCTCCCACCTAAGCGAACCGGGTTTGACTCCTGGCGTGGTTGTTCCCGGATTTTTGCAGGTGGGAATCGTGCCGGACGATGTCACTGGCCCGCGGGTTTTCTCGGGGATCTCCAGTTTCCCCCACCCTTTCACTCCAGAATTGCTCCATATTCACCACGTTTTACCCTCATCTCAAGACCTCGATGTTAAGAGCCGCCCAAACCTCTTCACTCACATAGTCTGCTGCCATATCAATCCACGAAAAACTCGAGGTTCTATAAATAGGTTTTATGCGTGAAAATATATTGTTAAATCGTATTAAAGAATCTGCCATGATGAGGGGGGNGGGGGGGGGGGGAGCTGGCAAAATGTAAGTCATATCAAAGGGGACCGCGAGATAACAGAGTTTAAGGTGGCCGCCTGGGTAGGTTGCCGAACGGTGTGCAGAGATCCAGCAGAAAACGTTTTATTAAAAAACAATCCAACGTGTATGAGTGAGGTCTGCTTACGAATAGCATTTAAGAAACGTTACGCGTCTGTCCCTACGTTTTTCAGTTCCTCCATCTCTCCCTAAAGCATGTTTTTTTGTTAGTGAAAATGGTTCAAGCGGGTGTTTTCGCGGTCAGTTTTAAGTATAAACATTCTGGTACAAAACATTAAAATGTGGAATAGATACGTGAATAAAACCTTTATTTTTATTATGACGTCATAAAATGGTAGGGTCTCCGCTGAAAGTCTAATAGAGGCGCGTTATCGATATCAAAACTGCACGCCAGTTCAGTGCTTTGCGCGTACAGAAGACGAGAGAGTTGATGGGCATGTCTCGGTTGCCTCTAGCCCTCACACGTATTTAGGTCTCAGACGTCCGAAATTCTTTCAACCTTAAGTACCCCTGCAATGGAGCATATCCCACATCAGTCGTGGATGTTGGCCGGCAGACAGATGCGAGTCCTCTATCCGCCAATGCGCGCGAATCTTAAACAGCACACGGATAAGGGGAGAGGGGGAGGGGTAGTTTACCTACCATGTAGGTGCATGGAGGGCCGCCCTTCTCAATATTTCACTTCTCTTGGAGGTTCGGAAGCGAAGTGCGCTCCGGTAAATATTGACCCTTGGAGGGTCCTGCGTTGGCTGGCCCAACCCCCTCCTTCCTTCCAGCACTTTGCCCTTGCTCCTTGGGAGGAGGGTCGAAATAACCCACCCTGCAGGGGATGTTTGCCCTGCACGAGTGCACGCGCTGAGCCATCACGGGGGACTTTGCCCTCTAGATCTCCCTGTAGCCCTTTTACCCCTCGGCATCAATCCGCGACTCGGCGCGCCTGACACGTTCAGGAATTAATCTCGTCTCATAAACGGCCGGCGGCAGGCGTGATATAAAGCACGGTATTAAAAATTATCAACACTCAGAGGATTAAGATCAGGTATATCTTCACTTACACTAACTACTACAAAAATTTCTTTGCTCTGGAATAAAAAATCTCACAGTAATATAGCTGAATGGCTTCTCCTTAAAAATATATACATATAATAAAAAATCTGGGTGTGGCTTTATCGGGTGCACGGCTGTGAATTTTACGTGATTAATTCTGCATTACAGAGTTATATTTTCTTTGGGATATTGGAATTAATTGATAGTAACGAAATTAATACTAGGCTTTTATAGCTTAAATCGACAGATCTAGACGATATATCTCGCTTGGCACCAAAATTCCGTTGCTTGCACATCGGAGTCGAGAAATATCGTTCTCGGAAATTGCCGCTCGTCGTCGTGGGCCCCCATCGGTGCCTCGCGCATGCGCGGTGCCAACTCAAGGTTACGCTTGCATCGTAGTCGTATACCCTATCGAACGAGACCACATTTATTTTAATAGTTTTATTAGTCGCGAAGTTATAGTGTTAGAATTGATCACCTTGCAAATGTTACATCGCCGTTTCACGTCCTGGTACGCTATGTGTCGGTCTGATTTTAAAGACGTACTCTTATCAAAAACGCTGTACTTTGCTCAAGTCAAGGCAGAGAGTACTTAAGAATACCCACGTGAAACAACCAGTTATTCCGCGAACTCCAGCCGCACAAGCCAGCAAAATGGCATCACTGGCCAACAAAATGTCGGAACGTCGTTCGCCGATCTGTGATTGGTAGCCAGCCGGAAGCCCAGCTAATAGGGAACGTCTCACAGCACGCAGAAACAACGCTCGTTCCCAGAGTATCGCGCAACCGATAAGCGAATGGGCTTGACTACATCAAAGGAACCGCCACACAATTTTACTTCTGTTTACTTATCTACTCTGTGGTCAAGGTATGGTCACTTGTTCGGGACACGGTCAACTCTTCCCTCGAGCGGTTGGCAACCAGCCAATAGTGAATGTTGCGCAGTACAGCATGCGTGCACGGTGCATGTTAAGGGCTCCGTGTGTGGGACACACGACCTTGGCTGAGGGAAGTTGCCGAGCTAGTAGCCCCGAAGTAAGCATAACCTACGCTTTCGTACCACCAACACGGAAGTCTGGCGAAGGAGATGGAAGAGGGTAGAGGGTGAAGGGTGTCGTCTTTCATTGGCTTGATAACGTGTCGAGATTTGACTGCCAAAGTTTGGTCTCTGTTAGCAAAACTACAGTTTTTCGCCTTGTAGGCCAGGGATAGACTCAAGCCTTACACCACGAGGACAGTGGTAAAGGGAGTCCAGATAACACCACGGCTGTTGTCAACGCAGTCATTGCTATAGGTGACTCACTTGTAGCTGTGCTATTGATGGACAATAAATGTGTAGTTGGCCGGCCTATTTGACGTTACGCCTAGCTTTCACACTTCTATATACAGGCTAATGTTGCAACTGTCTGAGCATATCTACGTTCTTGAAGGGACAGTTGTTTTAATTGAAAAGAACAAAACTTAATTTCGCAATTTATTTACTGTACAATGGCAAATTAAAAATCTACGCCTTTAAAATGTGACTATCCCTCGGTATGGAACAACAGTAAATTAAAAACTGTAACGGGAATATATACAGTTATTCAGGTTAGAATTAAGTATAGGCCTGCAGTTATGTACTCTGCATAAAATCAGAGTATACGGATTGTGTCATTCTCTAATGAATTCTCACATCCGCTCTGTCACCTGGGCGGAGGCACTGCAGTGCTCGCCCTAGATCACTATCGGTAGTCGCCTAGAACACACACGTCGTTGCAAATTCCGCAGTCGTATTCAGATATCCGCGCGCGCATACATGCCTCGCAGCAGATCCTCTGATCTCGCTGTAGACCTACACCTTTCCCCCATAACACTTGCAGCAACAACTCTGTCGGCGTGAAGGGGCTGTACTTACATCCACTACTTGTAATTTGCGGAACTATTTCACACTTGTGCACGAGCAGGTTTGACCTGATTTCTCAAAACGAGGTTTGTCCTAGAGTTTATGGAAGGCGTGAGTGGTCATTCAAGCAGAAGCATACCACAAGCGTGTAGCCTCAAGCAACTTTTAAAAGATTTTCCTGTTATCTTTGTCCGCGGAAACGCAGATATTACTCACGATTCGCATGTTGTGTACAAGGTGACCGAAATGGCTGCTATCGAAGATGATGCTTGCAGGTCAAGGCTTGTAAATCATCTGAAGGAAAGGCGATATTTATTACAAATATTGAAAACATTAACTAAGACAAAAGAAGGGGGGAAAAATCAATGGAAATTTTTAACATCCTCATTGTGTAGATGATTTTAAAAGAAACAAAACCTTGCTTCCTGGCAGATGATAGACAAACCAAACTAAGCTTGGAATTATGGTTATGCAAAAGACGCGGAATTCTGGTGATGTGTGAATAAGTGCCACCGAAATCCGTTCAGTTCACTCTGTTTGATCAGCGTGATCTGCAAACACGTGAATTCACCTTTCAGGTGTTGTCAGCCGTGAGCTGGGGGACAGCCGGGGGAACACATAATTTTGTCTAAATGTATTTAGGCTTAAAATTATTTTTAGATCAAGTGACTTAAGGCCAAGTGAATTTCAGGTGAAGTGGCATTTATACCAAGTGATTAAAGGTCAAGTAACTTTTAGACCAAGTGATTTTAGGTAAGTGTCGGATCTCAAGACCTCGATGTTAAGAGCTGCCCAAATATCTTCACTCACTCTAGAAAAGTGTATTAGCTGGGCCAAAGGCGAACGGCGGGATAGAGGAGGGGACGCAAACGGTTGGCTTCACATAATTTTATAAAGTTTCTATATTTAAGGGGCACCAAATGCTTGGAAACCATTTTCACTAGTGTTATCTGCTATGAGTTGTTTGATAACCTGGCAGGATCATGAAGATTTTACAAATTTTTAGTGGCGCATTCGCCTGATTCAATTTAGAGACCTGCAAAATTCGCGTTATTACTTGGGGACACATTAAACTTCAACACACGCACTTTTGCAGTAAGTTTGCAATTGCACCATACTCTATTTGACACGCCCTGAGTAACTCTGCGCCAATAAATGAACGCGTCACAGTTGTGCAGTCCAACCACGTGCAGCCCAGTCAAAAAGGGCGTGACTTCACATCTATGCAGCAGTCAACGGATAAACGACGCCGGTTCGAGTACACATAGCACTGCAAGATTTAGCGTGATGCCAAACAATAACGCCAATTTTGCAGGTCTCTATTCGTTAGTAACTAAGTGATATTGATTTCCTGGTAATTTCTGCGTCGTTTGCAGTGAAAACATTTATATTTACATCAGAGCTCTCTCAAGTCTTGCAAATGGCGGTAATAAAAATGGTTCCCAATAAGTATCTCAAGTGCCCTTCTATGTTGTAATGCAAATAAAGTATAGCGCGCACACGTTTAAATGAGCACTTTTGAAATCTCTGCATAAGATATACTTTTCTCCTTATTTTTATAATTTTCTGTCATACGTAAAATTAACATTGCCGTGGACAAGATCACTTTATTCATCTGTCGGCCGAGCGGAAATGGGGAAATTTTCAAACGTGTAGGCTCCTTATATATTTATTGTTATTCACATACGCAAAAAACTAATAGAAACTAAATTTAATAAATTCAGAGAAATCAAATTTAAACGTCTCACATTTTATACATTATATAAGTTGTATACCAAAAAATTTATTATGTTATATTTCTATGAAGTTCCATCCAACTTGTAGACATTACTTGTAGGTACTCTTTCATAGCATTAAATCTTTTTAGATCGCATAGTTTTTGCATTATGGTATGTAAAATTCACATTGTTAGTGTATTTGAGACGTACAAATAAAATAAACTAAAACATTTACAGAAAAATTAATCAGGGCGACCGAAAGACCTTGCCATAATTATCTTTAAGTAATGTTTAGCAAAACTTATTTTATAGTCCATTCAGGGTTACATCCAATTTTCTGAAGCCCTGCTGAAGTTATACTTCTAAGATATTCCTCCGCCACATGTAAACAAAGCTTAACCGATTCTACAAATTTACACTATAGGGACAGCGCACCGCATTCGTTCTCACTGAGTGTAATAATTTTTTGCATCGTAACTATTAATTACTAGGTATTACCAACACATCTATCTTTTCACTGGTTTAATTAGTATTAGTTATACATGAAATATTTTAATTTATAAATAAAATATATATTTAAAAGTTTTACTTAACCAAAAATAAGGTACATTTATGTTAACGTAAGTATAACACGCTTGTGATACATGTCATATTTAGGAAACAACGAAACGCGTCACACATGGGATGATTTTTCTAAGGTTTGATTCAAAAAGTGTAAAGAAATCGCGAATAGATTATACTTAAAAATTAAAGACTCCTAAAAATTAAAAAAATGTTAAAATTTCCTTATTGAAATTTTTTTTAAAAATTGCGAAAACATTTCACAGCGTTATTTTTATGATTTTTTGAAGTAACTGATGGTATCATATTTTGATGAAAATTATCTCATTTCCGCAAGTGAGTTAGTTTTTGTTATTTATACACCCAAAAAAAAAAAAAAACTAAAATTGTGATGTGACACACCATTACGCAAAAAAATATTTGGCAGGACTTTTTTTTTTAGGCGAGGAAGTAGTACCTGTAAGTTATGACTACAAGTTTAATAGTATTTCGTACAAATATAAAATAACGAGTTGTTTGATTACCATGGCGGAGTGGTTTTAAGAATATTGAACTACGATGCTGCCGCCTGCCATCTTTACTGAAAGCATGCAAGTCAAGTTCATTTATGCAATATATGCATTTAGCGGCAGGGAATATATATACAATCGAATATATATATATATATATATTGAAGGTATGTTTCATAAGTGCTTAGCTAATGCTCGGCTCACTATGAAAAAATCCTTTACGACGCAGTCACGGGCGGTGTAGTGGGGATACTTAAAAAAACCTGTGTGTAGTCTATTCGCGGTTTATTCTCACTTCTTAAATTAAACTTTGAGAAATTACTCCATGCATGACGTGTTTGCTTCTTTCCTAAATATATCATGTATCACAAGCGTTCTATACCTATGTTAACGTAAACGTACCATATTCTTGCTTATATTGAATTTGTATTTATATTTTATCTATAAATTGTAATATTCCGTTAATATTTAATACAATTTAAAACAGAGAAAACAGGTGTGTTGGTAATGCCTATAGTGATAAATAGTTCTTATGCAAAATATTAATACAGTAAGTGCGCAGGAATGCGGTGAGTTGTCCATTTGGTGTAATTCCCTAGATTTGGTTAAAATTTGTTTACACAAGGCGGGGGAATATATACCGGAAGTATAACTTTGGCAGGCCATCAGAAAATTTGGAAGTAACCGTGAATGGACTATATTCATAATTTTCTGGTGTATGGTCTAACAGAGAGTTCGCTACTCCCGACTTCCTCATACACCCCCCTATACAACACAGGCATAAGGGTAACGGGGGAAGATAAACATTATGGGGACCAGATTACTGGGATAACCCGGTAGCCTTATGGAAAACATTGTCTGGTGCCACCGCGGGTGTAATTAATTAGAAGTGCGACCAGGTGCGGGGCCTTCTTCCTTCCCTAACCTGGACTATCCTCATGGTATACCAATGGAAAGCCGAGCCCTGTAGCGGAGTTACGCACCTGCGTCACGTCGGCCTCGGCACATATCGGAGCCAGGTACGTGTTTGTAAACGAGAAGTCGCCGTGGTGTCCGTGTCCGGTGGCCTGCGCCTGACGGCGCGGTTCGCGCGAAGTCTGCTTCCTGTGGCAGCCTAGTTGGCTGCTGGTGTCAAACTGGGCACTCTGGCGTCCTCCCCTCCCCCCCAGCCGTGTCTTCTTCCCGTGAACAGGTGGTCACGTGCGCTTCGTCAACATCATGTTACGTCAATGGGACACTTCAATGCTATTGGAGGAGTTGAGTTGAAAGATTTGGGCGGCCCTTAACAACGAGGTCTTGAGAGCCGATGATGGTGAAATGAGGCGAGACTGGAGAAGCGCTGGAATGCAAGGGCGGGAGAAACGCGAGAACCCCGAAAAAAAACCCCCCAACCAGCGGCATCATCCAGCACGATTCCCACTTGCGAAAATCTGGGGGTAACCCGGCCGGAGATTGAACCCGATTCGCCTTGGTGGGAGGCGAGCAGTCTAACCGCTCATCCACCGTGGCCCCGCTATTGGAGGATATTTTACTACGGCTTCGAGTACGTCCCTCCACGTCGGAGGCGATGATGGCGGTTGTAGATTCCGACTAAAACGCTTTCAGAAACAGGACGATTGTGAACTCTCTGGGGAGGTTACACTATGGGGAGCGTTTAATATTGTAATTTTATTAGAGGGGGAAATTAATGTTATAACTTTTAAATGTAGGGTAGCATGTCGGGGTACCTGAAATGAAAGTTCAGTTTTCGGTATTTATTTACATATTGTTTATAATGTAAAAGATTGCGAAAGTTTGGCGTTCGTATTTTATTCTAACTTCGTGTGTGTGTGTGTTTGTGTGTGTGTATATATATATATATATATATATATATATATATATATATATATAATAGGAGATGCAGACTATATTTATTGGGTATGTGAGAGTAAATGGTAATATATAATTTTATGCACTAGGATTTTAAAACAATTGGTTTCATTAAGTAGGCCCTACTTAAACTTAGAAAATATTGGTGAATATTCGGAGTAGAGGGATTATAAGAACTTTGGCAAATCGGGACCTGGGAACGAAATGTCGAAGCTCTTCGTGCTCTGTCATTCCGGTCTGCCAGCGGCCATATTGGATCAATGTGACCTTGACCTTTGACCCTTAAACCCAAAAATACAACAAATTTATTTATATTAAAAATATTAAAACGTTATTTACAATTTATTTAAAAAATATTTAAAATGTATTTAAAAATAACTTAAATTTTCGGAGGTCCTGAAGACCTCTCATCAAATACTCATTACATCATATTTGTAGGTGCAGTCCACCATCTTGGTAGGAGTCACAGCCACCGTCCTCCATTTTGGTCGGTGCAGTCCGTAATTTTGATAGATGCAGTCCGCCATCGTGAGAGGTGCAGCCGTCCGCCATGTTGGTCGTTGCAGTCCTCCATATTAGTAGGTGCAGCCGTCCGCAATATTGGTAGGTGAAGTCCGCCATATTTGCAGGCGTCACAACCACAGTCCACCATATTGGTTTTTCGTTTGTCATTTCTTTTAAATTGTTGGTGCTATCCTCAGCACTGCACTCAGAAAACGACTGACACCCTCCACCCCCCCTTCCAATATTTTAGTTGGCCAATTGCCCCACCTCTGATTCTCATTGGCTAATTGCCTTCCAATATATACAATTGCCAATGTTTCTCATTGGCTAATTACTCCTGTGTTTTCGGAAACCTTCGTTCGACTAATTAGTCGGTTCCCCTCAAACTCTTTCCAATATATTTAATTGCTCAGCCAATGTTTTTCATTGTATAATTAATCGGGTGTTTTCGGAAAACTTCGGAAAACTTCGTTCGACTAATTAGTCGGTTCCCTTCTAACGCCTTCCAATATATTTAATTGCTCCGCCAATGTTTTTCATTACCTCGGCTGTTTTCGGAAACTTTGGTTCCGACCAATAGGTAACCTCTTTAATCGCGAGGTCGGACTATTTTTTTCCCTTTAAAAATTTTTATAAGACACACCTTGAGCCTCCTCGCGAAATCAGTCATTTTTCTGGCTCTTAAAAATGTACGCTTGTTGTCCAAGATGTCATAAACTCCTTTTGGCCAATTTGACATTTGGAAGAGTGCGCTCGCTTAGTGCCTTGGACAAAAGGGACGCGTTACCTTACATGCCGAAAGAATTTCTCCCGGTCTACGCACCTTACGAGATTTCGACCGTATTCAAGTATTTGGTGGCCTACCTTCAGCAGGACGAAGACATACGGGACTGCCACCCGTTCAAGGAGTGTTTCGAGGGCTGTACCACCTCAGTTCCCGACACAACGCATCGCAGGGATTGGTGCAAGGCCCGCCGAGCAGCCCTCGCGACGTCTGAACCCGCGGAAGACGCCCTCCCCGTAGAAGACGACGTCCCCGTAGAAGACGACGTCCCCGTGCAAACTATCTACTCGCAAGCTGTACCTGTGGAAGATGCTCCCCTTCAAGAAATTTCCCGGCAAACAAGACCTGGCGAGGAAACCAACCCAGAACACAGGTGCCCGATGTGTATGGATCTCGATGAAGTTTTAAATTACTTTTTAAAAATATTGTGAAACTTGGTGTGTGCATGGGAACTTTTTTTTCATATAATAAAAATCGTATGAAATGTCTTGTAACATTCACGGTTTTCGCTCGTTGGACTCGTACACTATCAAGAAGATTTCCATCTCGTACAGTGACGAAGACGAGAAAACCAAAGTTTTCACTACTTTATCGCCGTGTCCATGACAGCACTTCGACCGCACGATGCAACAGACGTACGAAATACACGAACTAAGGTGAGACAAGGGGAATGTTCCGTACGAGGAAATTCCGGCAATGCTGGGCTCTGCCATAATTCCATATTATCCTGTGTATATGTTTGAAATATGCCAAGAGTTGGCGATTCGTAATGCATGCCCCATCGGTACAAACTTTGTAGACCTTCACATGCATTGCCGCTGTCCGCCATTTAGATAGCTCGTCAAGACGTACGCCACAAAACTTCACTAGTGCAAAAATCACAGACATTGCTGTGCCCCATGCAACGCCGAAGCCCAAACATTGTGGAGTGATGAAAACCCGTGGTACAAAAAAAAATACTTTGAGTAACAAATTGTTCATTAAAAAAAATATATATTACGTGTATAATACCCTCCAAGACTCAGAGAAGAAACACGCTTAAAAAAAGTATTCCTTGTTTCATGCAGAATACTAATAATATTATAATGTAAGTGCATAAATAAATATGTTAAAAACATTACTTGGCTTTTTATTTTATCTCGAGTTATACCCTGCTCACGTAAATGAAAAAAAAACACTGTTGGTGAAGAAAAAATATTTGGTAAAACATATTCGTTATAATTTAATGAAAACATTTCGTATATCAGTTTTGTACGAATTCAAAGAAAAAAAATTCAATGAGACTCTAGGCGTCACTTACATAACTTGTATACATATATACATATAAAGTGTGCAAAAGTTATTATTAAAAATGTAAATTAAGGATATGAAAAAAAATCACGTGTCATTTACGGATTAATTAAGAGCTGCTTTCTGTAAAGTAATCATTGCTCGAAAAAACTAAAAACATAGTTGAAACCACTTCGCTTGAGTGAAGGATCCCATGTATTCCCTCTAATCCAGGTATAGACGCTCATCATTAAAAACTTTTCTTCTCAAGTTAAAAATAAACACATTAGGAATTTTAGGCGGAGGGAAAAAATACCTATATGGTTACTCAACGTGCAGCGATTTTTCTAGCACCTATTGTTAGCAAATAAAACTTTTTGACGCAAAAATTATGCACATATAGTAAGTTTTGCAGGGAAAAAAATATATACAGCGAGGAGACGCTTGCGTAAAGGTACACCCACCACAAGTACAAAATCATAAAAAAAACCCCCCTTCGGCAAAAAAATTTCTGTATTTTCATACATTCTAGTTCGCTCGCTCCATTACGATATATGTCAAATCCGCGGTAAAAATCCCCCACATCCTTTCCCTCGGAGTCCAACAACACTGCAACGTGACTTCAGCCGAATGAAAAGTGACACGCGAACATGTGTATGTATATGTGTGCGGCCTCTAATTCAGCATGTGTCAACAGTATTCACTCTTTATGAATTAAGAGGGCTAAAACATAGTTTCATTCCTGATATGCTAGTACACCATGCAGATTTATACCACAGTACGAATTCCAGCAAAGACACGCGCATACAGATCTCATTCACCACCCTTCAACCTCGTCGAGACATGCAGGCTGAGTATAAAATAATACCCCAAATTAGAAGGTCTATAATATAAAAATCAAACATACTTCAACCTTGACTGACCAATAAAATGAACCGTGGAACCGTGAAGTTTGTTTACCATATCTTCATAAATGTTAAATGCTACCACCACGAGCGGCCCTAAAGACATCTACGCGATAATCAAATTCGTTCCACACTCTTGTCAGCATGTCCGGGGTTACGGTGTGGATGGCATCCGTAATTATCGTTTTGAGATCGTCAATGTTATCCGGCAATGGTGGACGAAACACTTGATCCTTTATGTACCCCCATAGAAAAAATCACACGGAGTGAGATCCGGGCTTCTTGGGGGCCAGTGATGAAGAGTCTGGTCACCAGCTGCTCCTCGACCAATCCAGCGTTGCGGCAACGTCTCGTTAAGGTATCCGCGAACAGCTAGGAGAAAATGGAGTGGCGCACCACAAAGGAAACATCAGACAATCCCCTTCACATTGACGTGTCGAATGCGAGCTCGCTACCCTCTCACCACCTCAAACCGAGAGTTACGAACGCCATGAAAACCGTAACATCGGACATGCTGACAAGAGTGTGGAACGAGTTTGATTATCGCGTATATGTCGTTAGGGTCGCTCATGGTGGTCACATTAAACATTTATGAAGATATGGTAAACAAATTTCACGGTTCCACGGTTCATTTTATTGGTCAGTCAAGGTTGAAGTATGTTTGATTTTTATATTATAGACCTTCTAATTTGGGGTATTATTTTATACTCGTCCTCTATAAGGAAATACTTCATAAGTGGGAAATAATGAGATCATATTGCAGATAGTGCATTAAGGTGACCATGAAATTTTAGAGTTATGTTAATGCCTTTAGAATGTATAAAATTAAGTGTATGTACAATTTGTTTGTAAATAAATTCTGGCTCGAACTTCACCTTTCTTTTTTTTTTCGTATAAAAAGTCAAATGTGAAATTTTTTATTATTTCCGGTGAAACTAAAGATAATTTTTGTGATGCAGTGAAACTAAGAAATAAGGAAAAAAACCAATCATTCTCCACTTGCTCATACGTCAAACATACACACACACATACAAACACATACACACATACACACAGAGAGCCCGAAATATCCCAATTGCAGGTGACATTTATTGACGTATTAAAATAACTTTTAAGACAAAAGTATACTTAAAGAAGTGGTCATGAGACGTATTACAGAAGTAACTGAGAGGCACGCTCAGTCGTAATATGATCTCGCGCACACGGCCATCCGCGCTGCACCAGCTCTCGTTTCCCATCACGAGTACGCGTATTTCAATTGTGCACACATTTTCGCACAGGAGGTCCACCTCAACACCAGCCCATTCTTCACTCGGCCTCTTCCCACCAACACGACGAGACAAGTTCGATTCCCGTCAGGGTCGCTCCCAGATTTTCGCCCTTTCTTTCCTCAAAAACATTCCTTCCTCAGTTCGTTTGTTTGTCAAACAAAACTCAGCCAACTTAAACAGCCCGAGAAGGATATAATACTTCAGATTGAACCATATTCCCCGCAAAGCACTTTCTCGTTCAATTTTTCTTTAAAACAGACTCTTGCATTCGGTTTTATACACCACTGAAATAATAGGCATTTCAGAAAAGCAGTAGGGTAAGGTTCAATAAATTAAAAGTGCACAACTAAGAACACACAAATGTATTATCCTACTTTTTCCATGCATTCAATATTTGCATTTCTCTGATCTTTGCATATGATGGATAGTACACAATGGTTTCATTCGATGTAACCCCTTTTCTTAAGTTCAACGATGACACAGGCCAACAAAAAACATTTTGTGAAAACTTTTTAAATAAATGCAGCTGAATCTTGTGTATTTTTGGGTGCTGAAACCGAATCTGGCATAATTTTTTTGTAATCACCCACAGTTCTCTCACAATATGCATTTGTATTTAAAAATGCGATGAATGCGATTGCATTAAAAAAAATTTCGTTGCATACATTTTAAGTCTTTATTGTTTGATATTTCCGTTATCTCATCTCTTTGAAGCTTCTTATGTAGCTTTTTCTTCGATGTGATGCATTTTGTTGTTCTCGGTGAAGTGACCAGCAGTAATCGCCATCATGCTGACATTCCACCGTCCCTGGTAACGTTTCTCCATCACACACAATGATTTCATTCGATATCACCCCATTCCTTAATTTCAACGATTAGTAAAGGTATCTCCTTACTGTGCAAGGCAATCAAATGTCGGAGTCTATCAACAAGTTCATTGGGGTCTTCAAGAAATATGTAGTCGGTGTTCTTGTCGTCTTTGGCATTATTCAAGGCACTTTTTTCAGCAAAGCCGGCGAGGAGATGTGTGAGGACGTCAAAAAAATCGACACTGTTTTCACCGTCAAAAATGTCTTCACTATCGTATACACTGCCGTTCCCTTTTACGCAACTCTTCGAGCAGGAACGAAATTTCGTATATCTTAAAGGTGTTGCCAACCGTGTGCTGGGGGGCAGCGGCGTGAACACATAATTTGGCCTAAAAATCTTTAGGCTTATAATTATTTTTAGATAAAGTTCCTTACGTCAAAGTGATTTTCAGGAAAGTGGCATTTAGATCAAGTGATTTAAGGCCAAGTAACCTTTAGAACAAGTGATTTTAGACTGTGAGTTTTAGGCCAAGTGAGCTTAGGCCGAGCGACTTTAGGTCAAACGACTTAGGTCAAGTGACTTTTAGGCCAAATTAATTTTTGTCCGGTTTAATTTTATGGTTAATTGTCTTTTGAGGCTAATTGACTTAGAGTGATTTGCAGGGCAAGTGACGCACTTGTGCTGGGGGTTACCTGTGACCTTGAGGAAGATGTGTTTGACGCGCGGCGGGTGCGTGGCCACCTGGCACTCGTACACGCCCTGGTCCCGCCGGCTGACGTAGAGGATCTGCAGCCGCCAGTTGTTGGGGTAGCGGAAGCTGAGAGCGATGCGCTGGTCCGCGCTGTAGCCACTGCGCCCCACCGTCAACAGCCGGATGACATCCGGCTTCCGGTGCAGCCACGTCACCTGCCGACCACAACAAAGTCTGCACCACTCGCGCCTTAACACTCTCCCTCACCCACTCTACTTTTTCCCTTAATTTTCTGCTGATTAAGTTATTCTGAAGTAAACTTAAAAAATGCTATTACAAAACTTTAGTTATTTGCTTTACTCTGCAGTATAGACATAGAAGTCCAACGATCAAAGTAAAATGTCACAAATTGCGTAATATAAAATTTAAAATATCAACATTGCTCTGCATTTATACAACTACCAAAAACACGTAGTAAATTAAAGTACGAAAAATATTTCGTAATTCGAGTAAAGTGAATTTATTATGGTCACAAATTGCCAATTATTATTCTGAAACTGAAATTATGACACGAAAATGAAGAATTTCTCCGTCGAGCCTTAAAGCATATCCACATCAAAGTTAACATGAGGTTTCGTTAAGGAATGGCTTCTAATGGAGTACTAAAACCCAACTGCGTAACATGAAAAACTTATTAAAAATTATTACATACAATACCAAAATTGCCAGAAAAGTACGATTTATGTTGCGTATGAAAGAAGAATGCATACATTTTATATCAGAGTAAAATATTTTGCTAGAATTTGCTTGTCTGGATATTTAAAAGCCTATATTTATAGTCTGTTTTTAATTTATAACTAAGCGTATATCCATCATGGATGTTTCATAAACCTTATCATGAAAGAAAACCTTCGTCAAGTAAAGCAATCATAATAATTACTATTATTCAATTTAAGAAAACACTTGTACGAATTTTAAATAATATTATTTTAATAACCGATTTCTAAAATGATAACTTCCGTGACTTAAATGAATGTGCATAAAATCAATTATTAAAAATATTTGTAAATATTAATATAATTTTTTAATTACACATAACTTTGGTTGGTATTGATTAAAGAATTGTTTTTTTTAAATGTGATTTCTAAAGCATTCTTATTGAAAGTACCCTTATATTTGAATTTAAAATAAATTCTTAGTAAAAAAATTTAAAAAATATTTTATTCATGAATTTTGGGAAAACATTTGCTACTGTTACAATATATATGCGTTATTCTTCCAGATGCATCATATATCATACTTTTCTGACAATTATTGCAGTGTGTGTACTGCCTTTTAATGATTTCTGCATGTTGTATAATCTGGCGTAGTTCTCCTTCTACCTTAACTCTTTCAGGCATAAATAAAAATGTAATTTTAGGCATTGAAAAAAAAAACAGTTTTGTTTTGTTAGGAATGGTACTTAACATCAGTATAAAGCTCAGTCATATCTCGGGACCAATGAAAATGTGTTTGTGTTTGATGTCATTGGCAGCAGCTATTTATGTGACTACAGAACGTAGTCTGAAGTCGACTACAGAACGAGGTCTTATCACGCGAGGGACTTTCCTTGATAGACGCTCGTCCCTGCAGTGCACATAACTTTATACACTTCCTGTGTAATGTACACTATACAGGCCACAGTGCTTGAATCGTGCCTCCTGATAGGCTATCTCAGCTTTATATAAACAAACATGAACAAAAATGACAGGTGTCTTAACTAAAAAAGGAAAATATATACACATAAATAGAAAATCAAATTACAATAGAAAGAAGAAATAAAATAAATGGATAATATAGCAAAAAATTGAAAAAATAGCAAAGTACAAACTAGCATAAGCAATAATGAAAACAAAGTATAAAAATAATATATTAAGGTCATGAAAAGGCCGTTCGCATGTATATATTCGTATATAAGGATATAAAAGCGAGGCGCCTGCTTTTCGCGAAAAGAACACCACACAAGATAGACGTCAATATCCTACGTTCAACCCCACAATTTCCCTTCGGTTATTTGCCATGTGTTCTTGCGAGAGGACATCGTGGGATTTGATTGGACCAACTCGGCATTGAACCTTTGTGCTTCGCGGGATGGCACCAGTTAAAAACCATAAAATCGCGAAAGTGGCTATTAGATAGAATGTTGTGAAATACCACAAGATAGGAACTCATTTCGCAATAATTCTATACAAGGGGGAAAAGAACATTTTCAAAATTTGCTCGCCTACAAAATAGTGTCCATCAGACGTAATGCACGTATTCTAACTTTTTTCCTACTGTTGGAAACCATTCTTATACTCACCCGAAGTGATGATGTTCAGTGCCTCCAGCGATTTTTGTTTCACCTCTTCTACGTCCTGAAAACGTCTCCCTTTCAGAATTATTTTCATTCTTGGGAACAAAATGAAGTCGCTAAGGGCCGGGCCCGGTGAATAGGGTGGGTGAGAAACTCTCGCCATGTTTTGGCTAAAAACTTTTACCCAGGTCTGACGCTTGACACACTGCAACCCACGAAACAGATAATTTCAGCTGGTTGCGTTCCAAGCCACCAGGGGCAATTTTACTACGCTCCAGCTAGCGGGTGGTGGAACGATAGTTCCGACGTCTGCCGCTAGGTGCCAACACTAGAGACTTGTCTGGTTCAGTTTGCCAAGCGATGTCAATGGTAAAATATTAACACTATCAGTGGGATATTTTTTTTTTGTATTCGTAAGCGCTTTTTGACATGTTCGGTGATTGTGCAATGACTGCCAAGAAGTAGCTTCTATTTCCTGTTAGGGAAATCAGCAGAAGACAACTGTCGCAATACTTCGGTGGCTTACGGGGAGGTGGCGGAACAAGTGCCCCACCATCCACTATAGTCTATTAGCGGTTTCTTCACAAGCATTTTATACTCCTGTCAACACAAGCACCGTATTTTTTAAAATTAAATTGAACTTCTTATTGTAACTTATTTATAAACTCTAATAATTTACATTTTATAATAATATAAATAGGAACTTGGAGAAAATAGGTTTGTTGGTAAAACACCTTGTAAACAATGGTTCTAGGGCAAAATATTATTACACTGAGTGCGTACGAATGCGGTGCGCTGCCCCTTTGGTGCACTGGACTCAGTTAAGCTTTAATGCATGGAATATACTGAAAGTAGAACTTTAGCAGGGAAGTACATAAATTTGCCCCTTTTGGTTTGGGACGCAATCAGCTAAACATATCTATCTCGTGGGCTGCAGTATGCCAGGCGTCAGAGCTGGGTGAAAGTTTTTGAGCATAAAATGACGACGGTTTCTCACCAACCTTATCCACCGGACCTAGCCCTCTGCGACTTCATTTTTTTGCCAAGAATGGAAAGAAAACTTACAGGAAGGCGTTTTCAGGACCTAGAAGAGGTGAAACAAAAATCGCTGGAGGTATTGAATAGCATTACATCGGTTGGTTTAAAAACTGTTTCCAACAGTGGGAAATACTTTGTGACAAGTGCATGACGTCTTATGGATACTATTTTGTAGATGATTACATTTTGAAACCGTTCTGTCACATTCACGATATTAAATGAAATATTGCTAGTTATTTTTGTTCCTCCCTTTTTTTTTTCGTATATGAACACATGAGAACTGTGCGTAAAAACATTTCTTCCAAAATATTTAAAACTGTTACCTGCATGTTACCACAATAACATATTTTCTCTCTTAAATTAGCTTCTATTTGCGACCATACATTTCCTTAAATTTGTAATTTTTCGTATATATAATTTATTTATCATTCCAACTCGCATAGTCGCGTAAACACGACATTAAAACTTTAACTTAAATTGTAATGTTATTGAGTTTTCAACTCTAACACAGAGAGATGTTGGTAAAAATAAACATGAATGCTGTAAACCAAACACAAAAAATCTATTTTTGAATTTTACTGGCGGACACTATGTTACTTCTCCGTTAAGTTGAATTGAGTTGGAAGATTTTGGTGGCTCTTAACAATGAGATCTTGAGAGCCAACTAACTGCCAATATGGAAAATTAAATTTAACGCCAATGTTGATGTGAAAACACTGCTGAGCGTAATGCAAAGTTAGCGCAAAGAGGGCCATGCTATCTTGAGCGAGACTCTGCCTTTACTACAGCTGTAAATAAGCAATATTGTTTCTTCTGCCTACTGCTTATATTTTCTCTACATAAAACATTCGACATTACCGCTAACCTGAAGGCTACAGCCCATGCGAATTTCTGACTTGTAAGCAACACTTTATTCAGGTAACACGGCTCACTAATGTCGGCACAAAGTCTTAAATCTGACAGAAATTACATGCATTGACAAGGTACGGATCACAAAAATTTATGTTTAGATTAGATAAAAATAAGTTTACCATATTAAAATGACTATAGTACAAAACGCGTGGTTAAAAAACAAATATTTTTTAGTGAAATGTTTTAAAATAATGACTACACAATGGTAATCGAAGTAGAAAAATTAGACAAAACATAATATATGGCTAAAACTCGGACATTAATAAAACCCATTTAAAAAAGAACAGTGCAACAAAGAAATAAAGTTTTTATATAGGCACACCCAAAAGTACGAGTCAACATAAAATTATACATCAATGATTGTCTTTTATATGCAGTGTCTCACCCGAGGGAGGAGAGAGATTCAGGTCTCCAGAACGTTGGCAATTCTTGTGTTGTTTTGTCTGTTTTACAATAGAAAACCACTTAACAAGAACCATGTTCTCATGAGGATTCAAAATAATTCTAATTTATAACAACTTTCTTATTTCTAAACCATTCAATTGTTCATTTTTTATTTCAGAAAAGATGATTTATAGATTTATTAAAGTCTCTACTGTCTGAAATCTTCTTAGAGATAAAGTGTTCATACTGTCGTCATCATCTTTGTCATTGTCTTCTTCGTCGTCTTTGGCGTCGTCTTCCGTAATCGTCTTTGTCATCGTCTTCGTCATCATCGTCATCAGGAAGAACTATTTTTTCTTGAAACGAGTCCTAAGAAAATATTTTCTTGCAGATAAATATTGTTCTATTTGGCATTATAACATTTGGCAAATATATTTGTAGACTTGTACACGGGAAGTTTAAAATATACATACATAAAAATTTAATAATATATTAAAATACTTTGATGGTTTATATAATATTTTCTAGATATACTTTTGCTGTGACAGTTGAACATACACTCGTGGAAAATGAAAAAATTAACACCACTAAGACGGTGATGTAGAAACACCATATGTGCATGGGGCACTGATAGAGGGTAGTACATTAAATGATTAACAGTGCTGTGCTGTGGACCGAGTAGGAACCGCGTACTAGGCATAACACGGCTGAGCCCAATTCAACTGTATTTGACTCGGTGAACGAGTATGTTGCTTCAAGCATCAGCATGTGTGTAGTAAGTATAGACATGCCACGACGTCATAGACGACCACAGTTCGTGCAATTACCAGACTTTGAACGAAGTCGTATTGTGGGCCTGAGGGAGGCTGGATGGTCCTTCCGAAGAATTGCCCAACGCGTAGTCCTTGAAGTGTCAGCTGTGCATCATTGGTGGTGCCGGTGGTCCAACGATGGTGCACATGCTCGTCAACCTGGTTCCAAACAGCAGCGGCATACGAATTCCCGCCTCGACCGCCGCATCAGACGAACAGCCATTGCTGATCACACAGCGACCGCCGCACACATTAGGGCCACTGTTACACCCAGGATGTCAGCTAGTACCATTACCAACCGTTTGCTGGACGCTGGGCTACGATCAAGGGTGCCGCTCGCCAGACTTTCTCTAACAATTCATCATCGTGCAGCCCGCCTCGGATGGTGTCGCGAACGAAGCAACTAGAGGGATTAATTGCGCGAAGTTGTGTTTAGTGATTAGAGCATATTCTGCCTTGGCACCAGTGACGGTCGTTTGCGAGTGCGGCGTCGAGCAGGAGAGCGGCAACAACCAGAGTGTATATGGCAGCGACATACAGTACCAACTCCTGGCATCATGGTCTGGGGGGCAATAGTCTACAATGACCGCACGCCTCTGGTGTTTGTTGAGGGAACACTGAACAGTGAACGCTACATCCAGAACATTATCCAGCCCATTTGTTGCCTTTCCTGCAATGCCAAGGAGATTTCCTCTACCTGCAGGACGCATTCTCGAAGGTGTTCAACTACCCTGGCCAGCATGATCACCCAACCTGTCCCCTACTGAACATGTGTGAGACGTGATTGGACGACGGCGTTTGGTGCGGTCTGCAATACCGGCAACAAACCTCCATAAATTGCAACATCAGATGGAATTAGCGTGGAACACTATTCCCCAATATGACATCCGGCACCTTTATAATCGTCTCTACGCACTACTGTAGGACTGCATCGTCGCTAAAGGCGGCTACACAAGATACTGACATTGTTGTTCAAGACACTTTGTAGTCTCTGTCCATAGGTTTACGACCCTGTGATTATTATCAAATACAGTGTACAAGCTGTATAATTATTAAAAAAAAACCTTCATTAATGCGGCGCCATGGCGTTCAGGTGCGTTCATTTTCCATTTTCCACTAACGTAAAAACCAGTTTGGAAGGTATACGAATATACAGGAACGTATACACTACTCATAGGCTGCTTCAGCTGCAGCAATATATACGAACGTTAACAGTAAACACTGTAATAATAAAAACGTGCAAGAGTTTGTTGGCGAAATAAATATCAACAATAATTTTACTTAAACTGTAAGATTAGATACAGTCATCCAATATCTAGTCGAACCCCATTTTCCTTCCTCGTCATATTCGTAACAAATGAGATTTCGACAAACATGTGTTTTATGCATTTCAATATTCGAGAGTTAGGCGGTATTTTTTGAACATTCCTTACGAAATAGGAGTTATTTTTATCATAAACTTTAAAATACGAGATTTACTATTATTATTCGTATCTAGCACGAATCGTTTATCAGAGTACGTAACAGTTTTATCAACCATAATTAAAATTTAAATAAAAACGGGTATTATAACAATATTTCTTAGCGGAGTAGTATTTTAACACCCACCAACTTTGTTTTATACAATTTGTTTTACCTGGAAAAATTTACGAAAGTCATGTTTTACTCTTAAAAAAAAACAGGGCTCATCTTATCTTCGAAAAGAAAAGAAAAAGAATTCTGCAGGAAAGCAGGCTGATAACTTAATTCAGTAAATTCGTTGACGCTAATTGTGTGGGCGTTGTCGAGATAACTCGCGCCAATTAATCCTGCGGGTCCACAGCGAAGACTCCGAGCGTTGCGTCTCGGAGGCAGATCTCGCGTCTCACGGCAGACTGTGCCTCTTCGAAACCACGACAGCCGCTTATCGGCCCAGCAGAGACGCGGTCGTGCCTAGAAGGAACGAGATAACGCAAAGGTGCGAGGTATCCTCGCCACGAGAGAGTTTGCCAAGCCTGCCACCCCACCCTTCACAACAAAATACACTTCCCAGGGAAGTTCTAGGTAAAATTTCCCGTTTCGCACCAAATATTATTCCATTATTTTTGTTGAAAAGGAAATTTTATAAAAAAAAGAACATTAGTAAAAATAGACTATAAACGTAATAAACAAAAATTTTAGAAAAAAAAAATAGTAATTCATACATTACAGTTTTTGCCAATTTTGTGATTAAATATTATGCCACGGATGAGCTAATTCAGTCGCCGAAATTTTGTACGTTTTTAGCTGTGGCACAGGATATTGTGTTAAAGAAATGCATCATTCTGGCAAATTTTTGTTTGCTGAGAAATTTGGCAAAAATAGCGGAGTAGGTGTTTTTTCTTCTTTCAATTTTAGCCTTTAAAAACCTGCATACCTCGATTACCGTGTTCAGTATTCATTTATCTCTCACGCCTTCTGACATAGTTATCGTATATTTCAATTTTCATCCAAAATAATTTTTTTCGCTCAATTTTAAGTAACGTAAACTGATAAAACTGATATCAGAGTTATCTTTATTAAAAAGGTAGGGGCGCCCACATTAACACTCAGAAGCTTTGCATAGTTATTAATATTTGCAAATTAACGTAAATTACTTTGTAAATGAACTACTGACTGGGAAACAAAGTGTCTTGAATAAATAACTTCGCAAACCTAACTTTATAATTACGACTCAAAGTCGGGTCCATGGTATATTGAAATGTTTGATTCAAACCGGATTTAATTCAGACTAGGCATTACAGAAAGTTTTTAAGATAGTAACCAAAAGTTTTGCGATCGCGGTAAATGGGCTCACTTCTGTATGGGAGAATACTCTTTGAGTTATTATCCAGCTATTCGAATAACACGGGTTTTTTTAACCTAGAAGTGTTACTACAGAATAGAAACCCATACAGAAAAACTCCGACGCTCCACAGAATACAGTTCTATGTTTGTTTAGTAAAAATTGGTGCACAGAGTAATTGGGACCGACAAAGAAAAATATTTCACATAACTATGGAAGTATCCCAATGGGATCCATTAATTACAATCCAAAAGAGTTAATCGCGACGAAGAATATGCAAATTTCCAATAGTAGATAACTATTAATTTTCTTTAAATCCGTATTTCACCACTAAGCTCAAACTTAATCTTATTATGAGATAACAAAACAGGTACGAATTATACTTTTTCTGAGAGGAGAGAAAGAGGGAACTTTTTCTTGTGAACTCGAGAATTTTATAGTTTCGTGTTTTCCAGCCGAGTGGCTAATATCTGGTGGCGAAAATCTGCACTAGATTACAGGTGATAAACTGCAATGTTATATGTCTCTAATCTGTGCCTGGCGCGAAATTAAATACACCAAAGGTGACGCGAAATTTTTCGCAACACCGAAAACCTGGGTTTTGACAATCAGTGTATCTAAGTAGTATGTGGCCTCGTGAGTTTTCAAGCCGAAACTTTCCATTTGAAGTACATGTCAAGCTTCGTTGTTATAACTTATACGTGGGAACGATTCATCTCACAAATAATCAAGCATTATTACTCTTCGGAGAAGGGAATCACTTTCTATGGCAGGGCAATTTTTTTTTTATGTGGGCCAGGAAAATTTTTTTTATGAAAAAAGGGGATAATTTGGCAATTTTCCCCTTCCATACCAACACAGTTGATTCGCACACTGCCTGTCAGCGTGTTCATTATAATATAGTGAGATATTTTTTTCCAAAGCTTGAGTTCAAAAGTGCTGAATTAACCGTGTCAAGCTTCACTTTGATTACCAACCACGTTTACAAATTAATATTATTAATGTCCCCGAGAGAGCGGACCTGCTTTACCGGGAACTCGCCCACAGCGCTCCCGCGGCACACACCGACCGTTGAAAAATGACGAGCCGGTCAGCAAAATTACCTCGCGCTTGACGTAGGCACTCGACCACTGTTCTCTTCCCTGACCTCTGACGGCATCGCTTCACATGTCGGGCTTTCATATCGCTGCTCTGCTTCTGACTTCCGGGTCGCGGATGTAATATCGCCCCAGTTACGTATTATTGGCTCGGTGCTGTTTTCTCTCAACCCCGTCTGTGCGGATATTAACTAGAGATAATGGAAAATCTCCAAAAAAATTTGAGCCAAGATATCTTTTATAACACTCTTAACTAGTTTATTCTTTCATGATTGGACGAACAAAGTTTTGACTCGGATAAGTTGTTTGCAGACGAATCATGAACGTTCTGCCTTATAATATCAGAATCCTCATTGGCCCAGTGGAATGGGGTAGTAGCTTCGTACATGCATGACAGCCAATGAGGAAAGAAAACTGTCGGATACGTGTACAGTACGNGTGGAATGGGGTAGTAGCTTCGTACATGCATGACAGCCAATGAGGAAAGAAAACTGTCGGATACGTGTACAGTACGTTGAATCCTTGCCAACAGTCAACGTTTCCCGCGATAAACCATCATCTCTGATAATAACTTTTATTCGTTTGATCTCACCCGACTTCTGGTTAGAGGGGCTGAGGAAATGTAATCACAGGAAAATTACCCTGATTTATGGTTTTGGTTAGGTGTTGGCAAAAAGGGAAGGGCTTATCTTATATGTGGAATACCTAAGAACAGCGAAGCGGAAACTACGGCGTTTTCCTGAACTCCTTCCGCCTGTCCATGTTAAATTGTTAGGAAAACCAACTCGTTATCTTTTTGCTGACAATAATTCGCCTGATTTATGTAAAGTAAAAACCAGTCTCTTTCATGTGCTACTAATTTAGATACTTGTAGAATCGCGAGTATTTAGCGAATTCATTAAATGGGCGAGGCAGTGTTCAAAAAGTTTTTCTTTTCTCGCACCATTGTGTAACGACATGCCGATGCCACGTTTCGCAAAACTACTTAACTTCCGCGTAGGGGCCACGTATCATACAGTACAGTGGTTTGTGAGCCGACCAACGCAGTTAGTTGGCACGTTCTCAGTGAAAAGTGTCCCACCGCCGGAAATTATATATGTTGTATTTCTTTCGAGTACAAGCCCCATCTATACTGTGTTAACCCATTCATACCCAGTGTACACAATTGCATACATTACGTACGTGTCAGTAATTTTTGGTCTGTATTGCACACTGGTAAGCTCAATGACCAATTATCTTACCTGTGGTTAAATGATTCCCTAAACGTTTTGCTGGTCTAGGTGATAATTGGTTCATATAACTGTAGTCGATCATAGAGACTACAGCTAATTGGATGTGACAACGAAACAAATGCTATGTCGACTAAAGTTCAGCACGCATAAAAATTTTTTTTGTTTGCAAAACCTGAAACTGCAAATTAAAGCGGCTCTGAAAGAGGTTAACACACATAATTTCCGTTTCTTGGGGCGCTCTCTTTGTACCTGAGGGGCCTCGGTGGTGTAGTGGTCAGACTACTCGCATCACACCTAGGTGAACCAAATTCTATTCCCGGTGGTGTCGCTCTCGGTAATTTATCGTGCAGTGGGAATCGTGCCAGATGGTGCNAGGTGAACCAAATTCTATTCCCGGTGGTGTCGCTCTCGGTAATTTATCGTGCAGTGGGAATCGTGCCAGATGGTGCCACTGGTCGGCGGTATTTCCCGGGGATCTTCCGTTTGCCTCGCCCCTCGCATTATGGCGCTGATCCATACTCACCTCACTTCATCCTCATCGGCTCTCAAGACCTCGATGTTAAGAGCCGCCCAAATCTTCTCTTCGCTCACTCTCTCACTCTGTGCGCCTGAGTTTTCTTGTGGTAGTTGCTGCTCTACCACAGTTCGTCATGACTGGCTTTCAACAGACTTTCATTGGTGATGTCTTGCTACGGGACTCGAGTTTCACGTGAGTGAAAATTTTATTAATTTCACGCCATCGTCTGTCTTACCCAGTGGTCATGTGTAAATTTTGTACATTTATATTGCTCACAGTGCATTCTTCACAGCTATTTAATGGCGTTATCCATGAAGCGGAGGTTATGGAAACTTAAGAATTTGTTGTGCTTTGCCGATATCAGTAATACATTACTTATAAACTACACTTACTCCATTTTGTGAGGTTACAACAGTGAATAGACGGCATTTCTGTAGACACGCTCCGTTTAACTGTCAGCCAGTAACAAACAGGACACAGTAGTGTGAGTTAGCTTTTGAACAGTCCTGTACAAAAATCACACTTAATGGCAGCAACCAATGAGAAGAAACTTACAAAATTGACGTATTTATTTGAGGGTATCGTAAACTCCAAAATGCTATAGGCTACGCATGTTTAGCGTTGGTCACTGGCTACACAATGAATAACTACACAGAGAAGAAATGACGAGGCCTTTTCTTTTGATGTAAGAGTACCCACTCTCTGATTGGCTACGCGAGGTTATGGGAACGGGCATTGAATGTGACTGGTTACTGCTGGCAGCGAAGAGTTTTATATTGGCTGGACTGCCGGCTGGAAAGTATGTTACGAGGCGCTGATTGGCGAGCGGCACACTTTGCCGGGAAGTGACGTCATCTTGCTGTAGGGTAGAACTGCGTCTTTCAGACATCTTGAGCCAGTGGAAAAAGTTCAACGATGGAGTAACTTATCTCATACAGCTCGGTCAAAAAAGGCAAACTTCTATGATTTCACGGCTGTAGTCAGTGAAATGAAATACAGAATGGGGCTGAATTCGACCGAAAAACTTCGTGAGGTGATTCTTCACGCAAGATAAAGTGGCAAATATACAGGACACTTTGTATCTAAACTTAATATTAAGGGCGAAATAGGTTCCAGAAAATGGGGATTTTTGAATGTATTTTTGCGAAATATCGGAAACCAGGTGAGTTGAAAGTATACTTTGCGGAACATTGTCTTATGTTATCGGGATCTTCAACCTACGAGCAGAAACACATTAATAACACTCCCCGTTATGAAAATAACTTGGGTGGCGACCCTCTTATTGCCTGCATCTTTGTAATCATCGGGAATTATGAACATCTGATGCTGGTTTATTAAGCAGTATTACCTACGAAACAAAAATGGTCCCCTAGTTGCAACTACCTAGGACCCACCGTTTTATTTTAAAACTCACACAAATTTTCCCCTGAATTCCGCTGCACCGATACAGTACCTCGTACGTAGGTAATACGTCATAAATGCGTGCATGGTAAGCTGCTGTTCCCACAGCACAGACAATGGTGGAGGACATTTATTACTTACTGTAAACAACAATTGCCATTCATTAAAATGCTTGCGATACTACAGCTGACAATGTGTTCCTGGCAACAGTCGGTGTGAGATTCCNACAATTGCCATTCATTAAAATGCTTGCGATACTACAGCTGACAATGTGTTCCTGGCAACAGTCGGTGTGAGATTCCTTACATGAAGTATTGGTACTGCCTACGTGCCTGGAACCGTATCCGTCGCTGCTCGTATTGTAAAGACTATTGTTTATGCGCCTGGATATGTATCGCTGCAGCCAAAGCTTTATGTATGTGTTTTTGTACTACAGCGGTGGTCCTAGGAAGTCGAGACTAGAGGCCCTGTGTGTTACCTAAGTCATACTGTTAAATAAACACACGCATCGAACGTTTATAAGTCCTGACGGTCCTTATAAACATCTCTTGTCATTAATAAATCAGGGAANTAAACATCTCTTGTCATTAATAAATCAGGAACTGAGCGAAGTGAGGCAACGGTAACATGTTGGACTTGCATTCGGGAGGACGTGGGTTCGATTCCTGGTAAGGCCATCCAGAATTCGGATTACCATTGTTTCCCGAAGTCACTCTAGCCAAACGCTGGGATGGTCCCTTAATAAAGGCCATGGCCGAATACTTCCTCAGTTCCTTTCAAGTTCCTGGTTGTATGTTTCTGTGTCTAATGACCTCGCTTTCGACGAGACATTAAACGCACAAACTATAAACGTACAGGTAGCTATACTGTATTATTAGCGCGCAAATAAGTGTTACTTGTGACAAACGATATTTCAACAGTTGAAAGAACGTTCCCCATACTGGAACACTGCCAGGCAATTCGTTTGCGGGCAAACCTCTAACTAGGTGTCACATACAGCATGTAGTATAAAACATGTGTGTACAGGTTGTGCGAGCGGTCTACATGTCTGGCACTAATACTACACTANACAATTGCCATTCATTAAAATGCTTGCGATACTACAGCTGACAATGTGTTCCTGGCAACAGTCGGTGTGAGATTCCCTACATGAAGTATTGGTACTGCCTACGTGCCTGGAACCGTATCCCTGTCGCTGCTCGTATTGTAAAGACTATTGTTTATGCGCCTGGATATGTATCGCTGCAGCCAAAGCTTTATGTATGTGTTTTTGTACTACAGCGGTGGTCCTAGGAAGTCGAGACTAGAGGCCCTGTGTGTTACCTAGGTCATACTGTTAAATAAACACACGCATCGAACGTTTATGAGTCCTGACGGTCCTTATAAACATCTCTTGTCATTAATAAATCAGGAACTGAGCGAAGTGAGGCAACGGTAACATGTTGGACTTGCATTCGGGAGGACGTGGGTTCGATTCCTGGTAAGGCCATCCAGAATTCGGATTACCATTGTTTCCCGAAGTCACTCTAGCCAAACGCTGGGATGGTCCCTTAATAAAGGCCATGGCCGAATACTTCCTCAGTTCCTTTCAAGTTCCTGGTTGTATGTTTCTGTGTCTAATGACCTCGCTTTCGACGAGACATTAAACGCACAAACTATAAACGTACAGGTAGATATACTGTATTATTAGCGCGCAAATAAGTGTTACTTGTGACAAACGATATTTCAACAGTTGAAAGAACGTTCCCCATACTGGAACACTGCCAGGCAATTCGTTTGCGGGCAAACCTCTAACTAGGTGTCATATACAGCATGTAGTATAAAACATGTGTGTACAGGTTGTGCGAGCGGTCTACATGTCTGGCACTAATACTACACTANCATACAGCATGTAGTATAAAACATGTGTGTACAGGTTGTGCGAGCGGTCTACATGTCTGGCACTAATACTACACTAGGCAGCTCTGTACGGTTTGACGTGTTCAGTTTCACGCCTGGCACGACAGTTATCACGGCACTAAAGGCACTATAACGAATGCGGTCCATGAAACCCCGAGACGAAATGTATGAAATATCTGAGCACTCCATAATGTATAACTTACATTTCTCTTGGCCAAGGCGCATGTTTTATCTACAAAACGGAACGCTTTATGTGGGCGGAACTGACAGATATGGTACTCGTCTACGGTGCGGCAGAGGTAAATTGACGAAAAGCACAAATAATGTAAAGGGATCGATTTCCGCACAGACAGCAGCCACACCACATCACATTTGCGTCTGTGGAGCGACGCTTGAGAGAAAGCGGAAGCTTGGAGGTGACACGACCGAATGCAGGGCGCAGATGGACAGCGATGGCAGACAAGTTTGAAGAAGATGTGTTGAGGCATGTTGAGAATAACCTACCCGTGAGAACCCGTACTATTGCAAGAGTACTCAACAGAAGCCACCGCACCATTGGTCGAGTGTCATCATGAGCCATTACTGCATCCGTTCCATGTACAACGCCTGCATGCCGTGAGTCCTGCGGATTATCCTCGACGCGTGGAGTTTGCAGCATGGTTTCTGTAACAACGCAGAACACACCATGACTTTGACAGATACATTCTATTCACTGACGAGGCTTTCTTTCTACGTGTTGGTATACAGAATTGTCGAAATATCCACGAGTGGGCGGATGCCAATCCACACATCCCATTCGTCCACGGGGATCAACAGCGATTCAATGTCAACGATTGGGCGGGCGTAATACATAACATATTGGTTGGCCCCTACCTGTTACCACATCATCTTACCGACAATGTGTACACTGCATTTATGTGGGAAACTTTGCCGACATTAGTCGAGAGGTGCGCATGATCACATAAATCTCTTGTTCCCTGGACGATGGATAAGGCCGCGGGGATCCTGTTCCTTGGCCTCCACGATCCCGTGATATGAATCCATTGAACTATTTCATCTGGGGTTAGATACGCAGTGAAACCGNGTTCCTTGGCCTCCACGATCCCGTGATATGAATCCATTGAACTATTTCATCTGGGGTTAGATACGCAGTGAAACCGTGGTGGAATCCAAAGAGGACCTCGTCACCCGCATAGTTGCAGCTGCCGGGATTATTAGGGACAATGAGGGTGTTTTCAAACGTGTCCGACAATCGTTGGTGCGGCGGTGTGAGCTGTGCGTCTAACATGGTGGCCGTACCATCGAGCCTTTCCTATAAAATTGTTTGTGATACATGTTTCTAGAATAAAACCTACGGAATGCCACAGCTTTTGTTGTCAAATGCAATGTGTTACCTGATACGACTTAAATGTGATGCGTTGTATTGGCATTGCTCTACGTTGCTGCACCAAAATTTCAATGTTCATAAGTTCGCACAGTACACAGCAGCAGTGATACAGTTCCAGGTGCGTAGGCAATACCAACATCTTTACGTTCTGCATGGAATCACACACAGACTGTCGCCACAAACGAACAGTTGTGTGTGCTTATTAACGAATGATACGCGTTGTTTACAGAAGGTGTTATCATTGTCCGCCACCATCGGCTGTGCAGTGGCCATACACGTATGTAGTTAGTATTGCCTTCATACTAGGCGCTGTATCGCTGCAGCGAAATCTAGTGGAATCTTTGTGTGCTTTTCAAACGAAAACTGTGGGTCCTACGCAGTTGCAAGAAGGGGACCATTTTTGTTTCGTAGGTCATATGGTTTAATACACCAGCATCAAACGTTCATAATATCCGATGGTAACGAAGTTGCCAGCAATATGAGGGTGGCCACCTCTGTTATTTTCATAACAAGGAGTGTTATTAATTTGAATTTTCTCTTAGGTTGAAGATTCCGATAAAATAAAACGATGTTCCGCGAATTTTACTATCATCTCACCCGGTTTCCGATATTTCGCAAAAATTAATTCCAAAATCTTCATTTTTGGGGAATTATTTCGCCCTTAACATTTAGTTTAGGTACAAAGTGTCCTATAAATTTGCCACTTGATTTTGCATGAAGAATCACCGCACGAAGTTTGTCGGTAGAATTNATAAAACGATGTTCCGCGAATTTTACTATCATCTCACCCGGTTTCCGATATTTCGCAAAAATTAATTCCAAAATCTTTATTTTTGGGGAATTATTTCGCCCTTAACATTTAGTTAAGGTACAAAGTGTCCTATAAATTTGCCACTTGATTTTGCATGAAGAATCACCGCACGAAGTTGGTCGGTAGAATTNTAGGTACAAAGTGTCCTATAAATTTGCCACTTGATTTTGCATGAAGAATCACCGCACGAAGTTTGTCGGTAGAATTCAGCACCAGCCTGTATAAAGCTTATATACAGAGTGATCCGCCTAACGTGGACACCCCCAAAATTTCCGAACGGTTGAAGATAACGAAATGCGGTTTTTGCTAAATAAAATTACGCACGGGGCAAGTAATTTGAAACAAAGTGACTATTCGTATCACGCGTATGGGCATAAATAATTGTACCCCATATTATGTTTTCTCTGGAAAAAANGAAACAAAGTGACTATTCGTATCACGCGTATGGGCATAAATAATTGTACCCCATATTATGTTTTCTCTGGAAAAAATACATTTATTTCAACGGCATCTGAAAGTACGCGCAAAGAGGAGTTCAGAATTGGAAAGTAACACAGAAACGCCAAGAAATAATGTGCAATTATGATTAAGTTAAGTGTGCCGGTTGCATGAGGCAGTGGACCTGTACTCACAGTTGTAAGCAAGCAACTCGCGTTGTGACCCATCCTGGCGGGACTGCTTCTTTATTTCAGCATAGCGCTTACCTTATTTAGGCAAGGGGCACGGAATGCGATATTGGACAAAGAAGAGCACCGCAGCGGAGGGAAGACAGACATTGTGAGTGCAAGTCTGATATCAATACATTGCATTTTATTGAGATATCAACGTAATTTAGAAAATTTGTTTCCTAGCCATTAACTGTACTGAGAAACGAGTGCGTACAGGTGCACAACAAACATAGAACAAACCAACGTTAGGAGAAATGCAATCGCGTCCGCATGCATAATACAAAAGAGCACAGTTGTGGTTGAAACGCTTCACATTAGGTTTTTTCACAGCATGTGCTAGATGTGTTTACCATCGACAGCAATACACATATGTAAACGCACATATAGCGAGCAACGAGTGGCCTGAAGTGTTTCTGGCGTAATGCCTCAACAAGCTGCCATAGTGCGTTCCTGCATGTCTTTCGGAGTCGTAGGAACCGTTCTTGTACACTCTATGTCTCAGTGTTCCCCACAGGAAAAAAAAACGAGAGGTGTGAGGTCGGGGGAGCGAACTGGCCTTCTTACAACACCACCATGNAAACGAGAGGTGTGAGGTCGGGGGAGCGAACTGGCCTTCTTACAACACCACCATGTCCTAACCACTTGTTTGGAAACGTTTCAGTTAACACTTGCCTCTCCACTAAAGCAAAATGCGCAGGACAACCATCATGCTGATACCACATGTCACGACATATGTGGAGCGGCATGTCTTCCAGAAGTGCCGGTAAGGTCTTTCTGAGAAAATGGGGGTACGTTCAGCCGGTAATTATCCCTTGAATGAAGTATGGCCTTATGATATAGTCTCCAACGATTCCACACAACAGTTTCAATTTCAACTGTTGCTGGTGCTCCACGTGCCAGACCCANGTTCCTGCATGTCTTTCGGAGTCGTAGGAACCGTTCTTGTACACTCTATGTCTCAGTGTTCCCCACAGGAAAAAAACGAGAGGTGTGAGGTCGGGGGAGCGAACTGGCCTTCTTACAACACCACCACGTCCTAACCACTTGTTTGGAAACGTTTCAGTTAACACTTGCCTCTCCACTAAAGCAAAATGCGCAGGACAACCATCATGCTGATACCACATGTCACGACGTATGTGGAGCGGCATGTCTTCCAGAAGTGCCGGTAAGGTCTTTCTGAGGAAATGGGGGTACGTTCAGCCGGTAATTATCCCTTGAATGAAGTATGGCCCTATGATATAGTCTCCAACGATTCCACACAACAGTTTCAATTTCAACTGTTGCTGGTGCTCCACGTGCCAGACCCANCTATGATATAGTCTCCAACGATTCCACACAACAGTTTCAATTTCAACTGTTGCTGGTGCTCCACGTGCCAGACCCAGCGCGGAATCTCCGTCGCCCAGTAGTGAATGTTTCGTAAATTTACGCACCTATGGTTTGTGAAGGTCGCTTCATCGGTAAATACTATGTTCTTCAGAAAATTGCTCTCATCCCTTACATAAATCAGAAAAAACTTACAAAACTGAACACACTGCTGTAAATCACCTTCATTTAATGCCTGATGAAGAGCCACGTGATATTGGATGGAATTTCCGTTGGCGCAGTATCCGTAACACACTTGTTTGACTTATTCCTACGAACCTGGAAAGTTCTCGCGTACCGATGTAGGGGTTTGCATCGACACGTGCCAACACATCGTGTTGATACGTCTCGCCTGTAGCAGTATTTCGTCGCACTCGTATTGTGGAATTCCAATCACCTCATGACAAAGGACGTGTGCAAATTATTCTTATCGTTTACCGTGTGATGGGCGTACAATCAGGATACTTTTAACCATTCATTTGGACGACTTGCTTAACATTTCTGCCATACTCACCGTAAATAAGTAGAGCGTCTAGTTTTTCCTCATTCGTGAACTTCATTGCATACGTACAGCTACACACTGGAATACCACTTACTGTAACAGATTACCGGAACTGATGCTGTGCTGCTATTAGGAAGTGGTCCCGCCAGGATGAGTCACGGCACGTGTTGCTTGCTTACAGCTTTGAGTAGAGGTCCACTGCCTTATGCTACCGGCCCACCTAACTTAATCATATTTGCACATTATTTCTNCTTACAGCTTTGAGTAGAGGTCCACTGCCTTATGCTACCGGCCCACCTAACTTAATCATATTTGCACATTATTTCTAGGCGTTTCTGTGTTACTTTACATCGCATATGCTATATCACGAAATTACTCTTCTCACGTACTTTCAGATGCCGTTGAAATAAATAAATGTTTCCAGGGGAAAAATCATATGTGGTTTTATTATTTCTGCCCACACACGTGATACGAATATTCACTTTGCAGCAAATTACTTGCCCCCGTACGTAATTACATTTAGCGATAAACGCATTTCGTGATCTGCAACTGTTCCGGAAATTTTGGGAGTGTCCATGTTAGGCGGACCCTCCTGTATACACCAGGTTGAGAGGTCTAACCAATAACAAATCGATAACGCAACTTTTACACGTCTTTACCAATGGGCAAACGACGGTGTCTCGGGTGTATAAAGGACTGTTTTGTCTAGTCTGCAAAATACTCAAGGCTCTAGGCAGCGAACTACTTGTTATTACTCGCCGCTGCCTTCTTTACGTGTAGAATAAAGTGTCGCGACTGACTTACTGGCACTCACTCATCAAAGCACGTCCCAAACCCTGGACGCATAAGCTTGCACATTTATGGGTGGCTTCCCCTTAGGGTACAGGTGCTCACTAAAGGAATGTTTTTTTTTCTTTCGAAATTAGACTTATCAGAATGAGAAAAGGTAGAAAATCTATTTTCGAGGACTCCTAATTAGCTTATTAATCCAATACGATGTCGTTTTGCTCTTTGATTTTAAATGTCGTCTACACAAATACCTAATAAACAAACTTCAGAATTTTCATAAATTGAAATCCTAAAGAATATGAAAAGTTTTGAAGGTGTTTTTGATTGTAAGTTATTTAAATTATATAGTTTCCATGCCTATAACTTCCAAACCGAGATGTTCGTAAAAACAACAAACGAAAAAAGTATGAATATAAATAAATCTGTCTCTTACATAGAAAAATTTATATTTGCCTTAGGGTCACGGAAAAAGTTGTCAGATATGACCAGATTCACTAGTTAAATAGCTCATTTTCGTAGACTGCGCGGTTAGTGGAATACATCACACTGTGTTCATTTCCTTATGAAACTCTATAAAATGTACGTGTCTAAATCAGATTTTGCAAAGCGGTCAATAATAATAATTTCATGCACAATTTTCAATTAAGAGTGTATTGAGATATCATGCCCATTCCAACTGCTCAGTAACTACCTTTGTGTAGAAACACCTTAGTTATTTTGCAAGCAGAACTGTCGAAAATAAAAACTTTTTTCGACATAAAATTGTTTATTTTCACACGATCACCAGATTTCATTGCAACACCGGNCTGTCGAAAATAAAAACTTTTTTCGACATAAAATTGTTTATTTTCACACGATCACCAGATTTCATTGCAACACCGGTATAATCTTCCAGGGTACCTATACTTGAGCCTTTAAGTAATTATATAACAATATCTGTCTAAAATTTATCACTTAGTTTGCGATTAAAACTTAGGCCAAGTTCAGCACTCAAGTTTTTCTTCATAAATTCTGCAATGCGAAAATGCTGTGATTTAATTTTGCAGAATGAATTTGTGTATGAAATGTGTAAAAGTAACGGAATAAAGTCCAGTCATTAAAATTACATTTAACGCTGCATTTACCCGTGTTCTAATGGAACAGTGTATTTCACTAGCTTTATATTAATAACAGTTTGATGTTTCGTGCAGTGGTCCAGATGCAGAAATAGAAGAATTCCGGGAAGCCCGTGTTACTGTACCGCATGTGTCAAGCGATGATTGACGTAACAATGTTAAGCTTTCTGCCGAGGGCAATTTTTCTTGCCCCTAGTGCCAATCCAAGTTACCGTACAAAGCTGTGTGCATGACGGTAGAGTGTAAATATCTGATCCATGCGCACACCGCGAGGGACGAATTTTTTCGCTCTGATAGTATCAAAGTGCGATTTTCCTATTCTTCTCGGAAACATGAAGCATACCAAATCACAAATAAATTACATTTCGCTTATTTTGTGGGTGGTTAAAGCTATATTTTATGCATGCAGTAAGTAATAGTAAAAACAAGAAAATATTGTGAAACATATTTACATATTTCATAGGTTATCCAACACTACAAAGATATTTACGACTTCGTGTTCTGATGGAAATGTGGAAAGGTANTTACGACTTCGTGTTCTGATGGAAATGTGGAAAGGTACTGAAAATTTTGTGAAAAGCTGTATTGGGAACCAAAAATGGCCATACGTACATACACTGTGACTTGAGAAAAAAACCCATAGTATATTTTATAGTTGTACTATCACGTTCAATAAGTTCGTGGACTGGCGCCTCGAGTGTGGGCAGCCACGTATCACGGCGAAGTTCAATAAATTCGTAGGGGCCACAGTGACTGAGCGGTTAGACTGCTCACCTCCCACCAAGGCGAACCGGGTTCAATCCCCAGCCGGGTCACTCCAGGATTTTCGCAAGTGGGAATCGTGCCGGATGAGCCCCTGGTCGGCGAGTTTTGTCCCCACCCTTGCATTCCGGTGCTGCTCCATTCCCACCTCATTTCATCTTCATTGGCTCTCAAGACATCGTTGTTAAGAGCCGCCCAAATCTCCCAACTCAACAAATAAGTTCGTGGACTGGCGCCTCAAGTGTAGGCAGCCACGCACCATGGTGTTCATGAACATTTGATTGCACTATGTATTGGTTCTACAGGATATAAGTGAGAGTAACTTCAGTTAACCAACCAATAATTGCGTTCGATTGATTTCTACACTAAGGACGTTCGGAATTTCAAGGGTAGAAAGGGGGATTTGGTTAAAATTACTTAAATCTGGATGTTATACAGGTTGAGAATAAAAAAATACCTCAACTTTGAAACTCTATAATATCAAAAACAAACAACTACTACGTTGGTTGACCAATAAAATGAACCGTGGAACCGTGAAGTTTGTTGACTATATCTTAATATATGTTCACTGTGATCACCACGAGCGGCCCGAACGACATTTATGCGATAATCAAACTCGTTCCACGCTCTTGTCAGCATGCCCGGTGTTACGGTTAGGATGGCGTCCGTAATTCTCGTTTTGAGGTAGTCAATGTTAGCCGGCAATGGTGGACGAAACACTTGATCCTTTATGTACCCCCATAGAAAAAAATCGCACGGGGTAATATCCGGGCATCTTGGGGGCCAGTGATGAAGAGTCTGGTCACCAGTCGCTCCTCAACCAATCCAGCGTTGCGGTATCGCCTTGTTCAGGTATCCACGAACAGCTAGGTGCCAATGGGGTGGCGCGCCATATAGGAAACATCAGACCTTCCCCTTCACATTGACGTGTCGAATACGAGCTAGCTACCCCCTCACCATCTCAAACCGAGAGTTACGAACGCTATCCAAACCGTAACACCGGACATGCTGACAAGAGCGTGAAACGAGTTTGATTATCGCGTAGATGTCGTTCGGGCCGCTCATGGTGGTCACATTGAACATATGTTAAAATATAGTAAACAAACTTCACGGTTCCACGGTTCATTTGATTGGTCAATAAATGCTGTAGGTCATTTGGTTTTGATATTATAGACCTTAGAAGTTGGGGTATTCTTTTATACTCATCCTGTATTATTTTACTGCTAAAAAAAAAAGAGAGTATAATATGTACTGATCTCAAGTCTGATATAACTCGCTGGGTCGCCAGAGAAGTTCAAAGTTTCTGGTGAAAGACTGGGTACCTACAACTGTCAAATGAGGTATTTAAGAACATGTACCCACACAGGACACTTTTGTTTGTGTACATTAAGGACCTAATATTCAAGAAGTCATTTATCTTTACCACCCACAGGAAACTGGGGTTCGTTCAGTAGCAAATCATTTGCCATAGACATTTTCTTGAATTAGAATGTATTTATTTTGCTTCTTTTATTACTGCTAGGAATTCACAGATGATCGTTTCAGTTACATGCACGCTTGATTACATATTCATACGGTCATGAATGCATTTGTGCTAACATCTGGGTGTACAGAGTTTTGGACGAAATTCGTGTTATCGGTCACTAGTTAATGATCCAAGCGCTTGGTGCAAATTTATCCATTGGAGAAGTCTTCAAAACATATTTGTTGCAAAAGTCTTCGTTAATTTACTTGTAGCAAGGCACACAAATGGGAAGTATCAAACGCTTTGTGGTCACCACCGTTTATTACAATAATTATCGTTATGAAATATTTGTCAGTCAGCTTCCTGAAGATAATAGTTTACACTNCTCACCACCGTTTATTACAATAATTATCGTTATGAAATATTTGTCAGTCAGCTTCCTGAAGATAATAGTTTACACTGCGACGCTAGCGCCCGTTTCGCAAGCATTTTCTTTGCTTCCAACTCGACGCGGTGGTATACTCTTTGCTCGGNAAACTCGTTCCACGCTCTTGTCAGCATGCCCGGTGTTACGGTTAGGATGGCGTCCGTAATTCTCGTTTTGAGGTAGCCAATGTTAGCCGGCAATGGTGGACGAAACACTTGATCCTTTATGTACCCCCATAGAAAAAAATCGCACGGGGTAATATCCGGGCTTCTTGGGGGCCAGTGATGAAGAGCCTGGTCACCAGCCGCTCCTCAACCAATCCAGCGTTGCGGTATCGCCTTGTTCAGGTATCCACGAACAGCTAGGTGCCAATGGGGTGGCGCGCCATATAGGAAACATCAGACCTTCCCCTTCACATTGACGTGTCGAATACGAGCTAGCTACCCCCTCACCATCTCAAACCGAGAGTTACGAACGCTATCCAAACCGTAACACCGGACATGCTGACAAGAGCGTGAAACGAGTTTGATTATCGCGTAGATGTCGTTCGGGCCGCTCATGGTGGTCACATTGAACATATGTTAAGATATAGTAAACAAACTTCACGGTTCCACGGTTCATTTGATTGGTCAATAAATGCTGTAGGTCATTTGGTTTTGATATTATAGACCTTAGAAGTTGGGGTATTCTTTTATACTCATCCTGTATTATTTTACTGCTAAAAAAAAGAGAGTATAATATGTACTGATCTCAAGTCTGATATAACTCGCTGGGTCGCCAGAGAAGTTCAAAGTTTCTGGTGAAAGACTGGGTACCTACAACTGTCAAATGAGGTATTTAAGAACATGTACCCACACAGGACACTTTTGTTTGTGTACATTAAGGACCTAATATTCAAGAAGTCATTTATCTTTACCACCCACAGGAAACTGGGGTTCGTTCAGTAGCAAATCATTTGCCATAGACATTTTCTTGAATTAGAATGTATTTATTTTGCTTCTTTTATTACTGCTAGGAATTCACAGATGATCGTTTCAGTTACATGCACGCTTGATTACATATTCATACGGTCATGAATGCATTTGTGCTAACATCTGGGTGTACAGAGTTTTGGACGAAATTCGTGTTATCGGTCACTAGTTAATGATCCCCAAGCGCTTGGTGCAAATTTATCCATTGGAGAAGTCTTCAAAACATATTTGTTGCAAAAGTCTTCGTTAATTTACTTGTAGCAATGCACACAAATGGGAAGTATCAAACGCTTTGTGCTCACCACCGTTTATTACAATAATTATCGTTATGAAATATTTGTCAGTCAGCTTCCTGAAGATAATAGTTTACACTGCGACGCTAGCGCCCGTTTCGCAAGCATTTTCTTTGCTTCCAACTCGACGCGGTGGTATACTCTTTGCTCGGCTCGGATCCCCTCCTCTTTCCACCCATATTCATCCCTCCAACGCTTTCCCCTCCGCTCGTGCGTCATGATTTTTTTTATTCATTTGTGATAGTTTATTTAAGCTGCTGCACGGCTGGGGCACTTCCTATACTGACAACTAAATCTATTTTACTTTAAGTTTTCAGGATCCGCTGGGGATTGGAAGGGGGGGGGGGTCCCCCATAGCGCCACTCCCCCCTACCAGAGTGATGTGCAAGCATTACTCTGGTTAAACCAGTGCCACATAAATAAAGTTGTCCCGACCCCTCTATACTAGTATTTTCTCTCTCTACTAATAAAGAGTATGGTTTCCATTCATCTGTCTCCTGTAGGATTTTATGATAATTCTAATAATGCAAGCAACAATTTTTTAATTTTTTCCTGTCGAAAGGGCTTTTACGGTGTCTATACCAGTTTATCCTTTTTCTCTTCTTAGTGTAGTAGTTTAGCTATAAGTACACTTAGAGAGGTTTTCATGGCCGAATTGTGGCCATGGCAGCCCAATCCTTCGCTGCCGCGATGCATGTCTCCTTGCATGATTTCCCTTCCTTGTAGACGTATGGGGCTTAGCCCTGGGACGCAATAATCCCCCGTCCCTACCGCGGGCACATATAACACTTAGTTTTAGAGTAGGTTAGAAAAAAAAATTGGACACTTACTATTCTACACCCTGCCGTCCCCTGATCGTGTCGCCTGCAAGAGAACATCTAAATGGTTTAACTGTCGCACTTGTTCTCCTGAACGTAGATGCCGCGATGTGGATCACATGAATTAGACGTTACTTGAGCCGCCGAGCATTAGGGCGTAATTAACGGCGAGTCGTGGACAACGTTTTCTGTGCGCTTGTTGGGCTCTTTTTAAATGTGTTAGTGTTTTGTGCGGCATAGTTGTGTTCATTGCGGGTGAGCAGTAATGCTAGTCTTTTCCAAATTGTGGTTTCGGTTTCCGGTCGTAATTCTGTTTCGGTTAAAGTAAACGTCGTGTTACTGTGCATCCTTGTTTTAACGTATCGTGTATTGTCTTGTTCGCCCCCTAAGATTTAATAATTTTTAATTATTTGTGGTGTCCACGACTCTCGTGTTGGGCTGTTTCACGTATGTTTTCAAATGTGGTTAGTTTGCAACAGTTTAATTCGGTTGGAGCTTTGATGGGTCGTTTTACTGCCTCCGCCGAAAAAATAATTTTAAATAGTAATTGTAATGTGTGTATTTTTAAGAAACGGAGGCTTTACTGGGCTTAAATTGCTGCCCTCCTTTCGAGTTGGTCATGAAGTGAAATCTAGTAAAGTTTATCTAGTAATTGCTTTAATCGTTATTTAAAGACTGGTGCATAGTAATTTTCCATCACTAGTCTTTGCAAGTTGTATTTCAATTTTATAAATTCATCAAGTTTTTTTTTGTGATCAAGAGGGAATTTTACTGTAATACCTTTTTGCATAATTTAATGTTTTTTTTTCTATGTGATACTTAATTTGAATGATTCCTCAAGGGTGTTTCGTAGAGTTTATGTACTTATTTATTTAAAATACAGATTTTTTGAACTAATCGTGTTAATGTTATTTGTGCTACGGCAGAGCACGATCACATCGTTGACACCGAGATGGCAATTGACTCTGCCCCGTCGGAGAAACCGAGTGTTAAATTTAACCAAAAAATTAGGTGCGTCTATATTAACCCTTTCATTCCCACATCAATTTGTGGTTTCTGGTGTTGTAAATTAGAAATACTTCGATGAGCGCTGTACTTNTTAACCCTTTCATTCCCACATCAATTTGTGGTTTCTGGTGTTGTAAATTAGAAATACTTCGATGAGCGCTGTACTTAAGATGGCACAAAACCGGTATCGGTGTCACATCCAATAAGCAGTATTCTTTGTATTCGGTGACCGGAGATACGAAGCAGTCACAACGTAGCGCGGTTTAGGAGTCGACTATCCAAAGGGAAGATCGCTGGTCACTGAACCTCGTAGGGTGCAGTGCCAACCAAATACAAGCTTCCTATGCAACACATAGACAATCGTCTACAATGGGAACGAAAAGGTTCACACAAGAATAAAACGCCTTCGTCACGTAGCATATTCATGGAACAACGTAAACATGTCACTCGGGGGGTTATTTTTCAAAAGGATTGTTTCGCAGAGTGTGAAGAAGACTATAGAGAGCTTGATGGAAATGCATTTCTGCCAAAAAGTTGGCGAAAATCAATATTGAGCGCGACCCTTCCTAGGTTTTGCTGTATTCGCTTCCAAAAATACAGAACACTTGACGTGTTTAGCACTGGTTTACGGTACGTGAGTTATTACGCGCTACGACGTGCTTCCTCTCTCCCGCCGGAGCCGAGGTGTCAGCGCTTGGTTAGTCTGGTCAGGCAAAAAATACCATACGCATTGTGGCTTAAAAGACAGAACTGCCGAGCAAAATCAGCGTGTGACTCGTATAGCTGCTGAACGTGAATACATTTCGGGGGAGTGTGTATTTTTCCTCCACCGAGTAACACTGCGCAATGGGTCTTAACGACCGCGCACACGGAGAGCAAAATAAAGTCATTTGAACTATGTAACACAAANGTAACACTGCGCAATGGGTCTTAACGACCGCGCACACGGAGAGCAAAATAAAGTCATTTGAACTATGTAACACAAAAACTTAAATTGACGCGTAATTCACTTCATTGCACTGTAAATGTTGAAAACGAAGTTCATGAAAATAATTCCGTTTAGTAGATTACCACCGACAAAAATTATAAAAAGAGAAATATGTATTCATAAAAGGAAAAATCTTATTTTTTAAAATTATTTTGTGATAACGTTTTGCATTATGCATTCGGGCCATCCGTTCGAAATATGAACAAAATTGATACAACACGACAGCGTGTTCACAGATATAACACAAGTTACTGATGTTACTAATAAGGCTACTTTCCTCAACATGGGTGAAATTAATGTTTAAATAAGTTCTTGAAAGCTGTGTTGGTAGGCAGGACTTGACTACTCTTTGAAAGCAATAACATTAGAAATGAAACCAGAAACTATGTAAAATTAGTGAGACAATTACAAATACACACGTGCTTTACCCGGGACGTGAACCCAGAAAACTTTTTACAATAAGCTAGCATGCAATGCACTACATTATGGAGGTCGGATTCGGAACATTAACATCGGATTCAATCAGTCTAATGATTAGAATTATAGGGTTTACTAAAATATTTAGAAGGCCGTCATTTTGCAAATAAGTGATTGAGACACTTAATAAATGTAAGTTTACATAACTTGCCATTGCGCTACTTGAGCGAAGAATTTGGTGGAAATCGGTTGTTTGGTCCCTTAAATATGCCATAAAAAACTTTATTTTATTATTTGAAGTTATCGTAAAAAAAAGAGGCTTTGTATACAATGTTTCTAATGCATAATGTCTTCATACAAAATTTGGTTGAATTTGGTTAAATTTATTTAATATGTGTTGCAAACTTACCTTAATTATTTATAATGCCATCATTTTTAAAATCGTTGCCTGACCCATTTAAATCATAAAAATTTACATGGACTTCTGTAGTATTTATAATGTGCANTGCAAGCATTACTCTGGTTAAACCAGTGCCACATAAATAAAGTTGTCCCGACCCCTCTATACTAGTATTTTCTCTCCCTACTAATAAAGAGTATGGTTTCCACCCATCTGTCTCCTGTAGGATTTTATGATAATTCTAATAATGCATGCAACAATTTTTTAATTTTTTCCTGTCGAAAGGGCTTTTACGGTGTCTATGCCAGTTTATCCTTTTTCTCTTCTTAGTGTAGTAGTTTAGCTATAAGTACACTTAGAGAGGTTTTCATGGCCGAATTGTGGCCATGGCAGCCCAATCCCTCGCTGCCGCGATGCATGTCTCCTTGCATGATTTCCCTTCCTTGTAGACGTATGGGGCTTAGCCCTGGGACGCAATAATCCCCCGTCCCTACCGCGGGCACATATAACACTTAGTTTTAGAGTAGGTTAGAAAAAAAATTGGACACTTACTATTCTACACCCTGCCGTCCCCTGATCGTGTCGCCTGCAAGAGAACATCTAAATGGNAAAAAAAATTGGACACTTACTATTCTACACCCTGCCGTCCCCTGATCGTGTCGCCTGCAAGAGAACATCTAAATGGTTTAACTGTCGCACTTGTTCTCCTGAACGTAGATGCCGCGATGTGGATCACATGAATTAGACGTTACTTGAGCCGCCGAGCATTAGGGCGTAATTAACGGCGAGTCGTGGACAACGTTTTCTGTGCGCTTGTTGGGCTCTTTTTAAATGTGTTAGTGTTTTGTGCGGCATAGTTGTGTTCATTGCGGGTGAGCAGTAATGCTAGTCTTTTCCAAATTGTGGTTTCGGTTTCCGGTCGTAATTCTGTTTCGGTTAAAGTAAACGTCGTGTTACTGTGCATCCTTGTTTTAACGTATCGTGTATTGTCTTGTTCGCCCCCTAAGATTTAATAATTTTTAATTATTTGTGGTGTCCACGACTCTCGTGTTGGGCTGTTTCACGTATGTTTTCAAATGTGGTTANTTAATAATTTTTAATTATTTGTGGTGTCCACGACTCTCGTGTTGGGCTGTTTCACGTATGTTTTCAAATGTGGTTACTTTGCAACAGTTTAATTCGGTTGGAGCTTTGATGGGTCGTTTGACTGCCTCCGCCGAAAAAATAATTTTAAATAGTAATTGTAATGTGTGTATTTTTAAGAAACGGAGGCTTTACTGGGCTTAAATTGCTGCCCTCCTTTCGAGTTGGTCATGAAGTGAAATCTAGTAAAGTTTATCTAGTAATTGCTTTAATCGTTATTTAAAGACTGGTGCATAGTAATTTTCCATCACTAGTCTTTGCAAGTTGTATTTCAATTTTATAAATTCATCAAGTTTTTTTTTGTGATCAAGAGGGAATTTTACTGTAATACCTTTTTGCATAATTTAATGTTTTTTTTTCTATGTGATACTTAATTTGAATGATTCCTCAAGGGTGTTTCGTAGAGTTATTGTACTTATTTATTTAAAATACAGATTTTTCGAANTATTGTACTTATTTATTTAAAATACAGATTTTTCGAACTAATCGTGTTAATGTTATTTGTGCTACGGCAGAGCACGATCACATCGTTGACACCGAGATGGCAATTGACTCTGCCCCGTCGGAGAAACCGAGTGTTAAATTTAACCAAAAAATTAGGTGCGTCTATAATAACCCTTTCATTCCCACATCAATTTGTGGTTTCTGGTGTTGTAAATTAGAAATACTTCGATGAGCGCTGTACTTAAGATGGCACAAAACCGGTATCGGTGTCACATCCAATAAGCAGTATTCTTTGTATTCGGTGACCGGAGATACGAAGCAGTCACAACGTAGCGCGGTTTAGGAGTCGACTATCCAAAGGGAAGATCGCTGGTCACTGAACCTCGTAGGGTGCAGTGCCAACCAAATACAAGCTTCCTATGCAACACATAGACAATCGTCTACAATGGGAACGAAAAGGTTCACACAAGAATAAAACGCCTTCGTCACGTAGCATATTCATGGAACAACGTAAACATGTCACTCGGGGGGTTATTTTTCAAAAGGATTGTTTCGCAGAGTGTGAAGAAGACTATAGAGAGCTTGATGGAAATGCATTTCTGCCAAAAAGTTGGCGAAAATCAATATTGAGCGCGACCCTTCCTAGGTTTTGCTGTATTCGCTTCCAAAAATACAGAACACTTGACGTGTTTAGCACTGGTTTACGGTACGTGAGTTATTACGCGCTACGACGTGCTTCCTCTCTCCCGCCGGAGCCGAGGTGTCAGCGCTTGGTTAGTCTGGTCAGGCAAAAAATACCAGACGCATTGTGGCTTAAAAGACAGAACTGCCGAGCAAAATCAGCGTGTGACTCGTATAGCTGCTGAACGTGAATACATTTCGGGGGAGTGTGTATTTTTCCTCCACCGAGTAACACTGCGCAATGGGTCTTAACGACCGCGCACACGGAGAGCAAAATAAAGTCATTTGAACTATGTAACACAAAGACTTAAATTGACGTGTAATTCACTTCATTGCAATGTAAATGTTGAAAACGAAGTTCATGAAAATAATTCCGTTTAGTAGATTACCACCGACAAAAATTATAAAAAGAGAAATATGTATTCATAAAAGGAAAAATCTTATTTTTTAAAATTATTTTGTGATAACGTTTTGCATTATGCATTCGGGCCATCCGTTCGAAATATGAACAAAATTGATACAACACGACAGCGTGTTCACAGATATAACACAAGTTACTGATGTTACTAATAAGGCTACTTTCCTCAACATGGGTGAAATTAATGTTTAAATAAGTTCTTGAAAGCTGTGTTGGTAGGCAGGACTTGACTACTCTTTGAAAGCAATAACATTAGAAATGAAACCAGAAACTATGTAAAATTAGTGAGACAATTACAAATACACACGTGCTTTACCCGGGACGTGAACCCAGAAAACTTTTTACAATAAGCTAGCATGCAATGCACTACATTATGGAGGTCGGATTCGGAACATTAACATCGGATTCAATCAGTCTAATGATTAGAATTATAGGGTTTACTAAAATATTTAGAAGGCCGTCATTTTGCAAATAAGTGATTGAGACACTTAATAAATGTAAGTTTACATAACTTGCCATTGCGCTACTTGAGCGAAGAATTTGGTGGAAATCGGTTGTTTGGTCCCTGAAATATGCCATAAAAAACTTTATTTTCTTATTTGAAGTTATCGTAAAAAAAAGAGGCTTTGTATACAATGTTTCTAATGCATAATGTCTTCATAGAAAATTTGGTTGAATTTGGTTAAATTTATTTAATATGTGTTGCAAACTTACCTTAATTATTTATAATGCCACCATTTTTAAAATCGTTGCCTGACCCATTTAAATCATAAAAATTTACATGGACTTCTGTAGTATTTATAATGTGCACAATTTGGTACAAATTAGTTGAATTTTTCCAGTGTAATATTTGGTGGGAATCTGTTGATTGGTCCTTGAGATATGGCATAAAACCTCCATAATTTTCTTATTGCGATCTTCATAAATGGAAGACACAAAATGAATGTAATAGCACATTCGATGATTTTATACTGCCAATATACAAAGTTAAGTTAAAATAGATTGCTACATAACTTCGTAAATATAGCACGCAAAACTAAAACGATTTTATAACCACCATTCTGAAATAAGTATGTCGTACTTAAGTATACATATATTAATATGACCTACCACAGTACAATGTACTAGCCAAATTTTGTAAGGATGGGTTTATTGTTTCCTGAGAAATTAGATTTCTACCATTTTGAAAATAAGTTCCAGGCTTCTTAAAACATACCAGTTTATGTCCCTTGCTGCAGTACTATTTTTTTGCCAAATTTGGTAGGATCCTGCCAATAGTTTCCCGAGATATGACGAAAACGTTATGTTTTCGCATGACGATATCTTACAAAATGGAGGACAAAAGATGCCCCGTGTAGATAAAGTTGATAGTTGTAATACCTACTACCAGCATACAAAGTTAAGTTGGAATTGATTAAATTGTTTCGACTGTAAAGTATTCTAAGTTAGAATGGCTATATAGCAGCCATTTTGAAAGTAAGTGTGTGATATACTTAAAACATACCAATTAACATCATCTGCCTCAGTACTACTTGTTTGCCAAATTTGATAGGAATTGGTTAAATTGTTTCCCGAGATATGATACAAAAATTTATTTATTCTAATGGCACTATCTTACAAAATGACGGAGGAAATATTCTCTGTATAGATACTGTTGATATATGTAATATATACTGCCAAAATACGAAGTTATGTTGGAATTGATTACATAATTTAGACAATATAACATTTGAAGCTTAAATAGCTGTAAGGCCGCCATTTTTAAAATACATTACTGGCATGCTTTAAACATATTACTTAACATAATCTGCATTAGTAATTTGACTAATTTGGTGGGAATCGGTAAATATTTTACCGAGATATAACCTATTAACTATATTTATTCGTATAGTTCTNACATATTAACTATATTTATTCGTATCGTTCCATCTTCCAAATTTCCAACAAAAGTGGTTATGTGTAGGTATATATGGTGATCGTAACACATACTTTCAGTAAACCAAATGTGGTCGAAATTGTTTAAATGGTATGGCAGAAACTAAACCTAAAAAATGTGTATGGCTGCCATTTTGAAAGTAAGTACCTAATCAAGTTCAATCTCCTACATTTACTTTGCCTATCATAGTTTTACTTACCTGCCTAATTGGGTGAGAAATGGTTTAATAGTTTTCGAGATATAATGGAAAATCTTTATTTTTATTTTGTGCTATTTTCCAAAATAGCTTACTAACAACAATATCCATCTCAAAATGTTATGCCTACACGATGCTCTGTCAGCATAGAAAATTTGGTTTAAATCGGTAAAATAATTCCCGAAATACGGCACACACTAACATTCTACTTGTAATTAGTTAAAATGCAGTCGTTGACTAACACTGCAATAAATGCACCCTCGCCTCCAAAAAGGGACTTACAGCCAGGACTTAGTGTCTTCAGATANCTAACAACAATATCCATCTCAAAATGTTATGCCTACACGATGCTCTGTCAGCATAGAAAATTTGGTTTAAATCGGTGAAATAATTCCCGAAATACGGCACACACTAACATTCTACTTGTAATTAGTTGAAATGCAGTAGTTGACTAACACTGCAATAAATGCACCCTCGCCTCCAAAAAGGGACTTACAGCCAGGACTTAGTGTCTTCAGATATCGCTTATTTTCCTTTCTCCCCCCCCCCTCATAAACGCATTATCGAAAATAATTTCTCATCGTATGTATGATGCCGTTGGGTGACAGAATTTGGGCACTTACTCGGTACCGATTTTGAGAATTTTGTAAATTTTTCATACAGGTCCATTTGTGAATCTGGAGACAAGTAATTGTCAACATATGGTTATCATAATCATGATAAAATCGTGATAACACAACTTTTTCGTCGGCTCTTATTTGTCAGATAACCCATCAGTATTTTTAGGCCCTGTTAGTATTTTAAACGGCGAAAAAAGGATANCGTCGGCTCTTATTTGTCAGATAACCCATCAGTATTTTTAGGCCCTGTTAGTATTTTAAACGGCGAAAAAAGGATACGGTAAAAAAAAAAAAATTGGAGTTACTCCATTTCAAACTTTTCTAGAGAAAATACACTATCTTATAAAAAGTATCCGGNTAAAAAAAAAAAAATTGGAGTTACTCCATTTCAAACTTTTCTAGAGAAAATACACTATCTTATAAAAAGTATCCGGACACCCACGCAAAACTGTCATATAGGTGTCCCTCGAATACACTGTCCAGTACCGGATATTAATACCCACTCTTGGACTTTTATTACAGCTCTAACCCTGCAGGAGAGACTGCCAGCCAGGTGTTGGAACGCCTCCGGGGGAATGGCCGACGACCATTATTCCTGCAGCGTTGTAGCAAGTGTCGTGGATCGTTGGCGCCTGGCACGCAGCCACCGTTCCAGTTCATCACAGAGGTGTTCGATGGGATTAAGGTCGGGGGCTNTGCATGATGCATTAATGGCTCACGCACACGCACACACACACACACACAAATAGTCTGAGATATCCCAATTTGCAGACGAGACTGATAGACGCATTAAAAAAACTATTAAGACAAAAGCGTTCTTAAAGAAGTGGTCACGAGTCCCATCACAGAAGTAAACGAGAGGCACGTGCAGTCGTAGTCCGAGCTCGCGCACGCGGCCAGCCGCGCTGCACCAGGTGTTGAATTCGACTTTAAGCTAGAGCACTGACCGCCGGGAGGGAGGCTTGTCGCTCCTGCAGCTTGTTTTATTTCTCACACACGGCAACTATAATTCATAGGGTAATTAACACAGATATTTGCACGCACAAGTTAACACCAGGGATGACCCATATTCAGGGGGACCCGGGTTCGATACTCGACTCGTTCGGCCGAGTTTATTATTTTAAAAATCACTCCACGTGAATGTCGGGATGATTTCTTGGCCGAGACCTTAATTTTTCCCGTTTGCCCTATCAACTCGTTCCGTCTTAAAGGTGTGTAAACTTTACTTTGTTTTAATAAATTTTAGATTGCACGTCACCTAAAAATTAAAACATCACCCTGCTATTTTACGTTAGTCAATTAGGTGAAAACGAACGAGAAAGATACATATCCCATTCTAGAATGGCAGGATGGACAGATCACCAAACTAAAACAGATAACATATATTTTTTTTCATGTAACAAAGCCGAGAAAAATATTTAAAAATAATATTGCACTGAAAAAATCGCATGAGCTGTATAAAAAGGCCTAACTGTTAACACATCTCGTGTTCATCCCCCTTCCCCACAACTTATGAAATAAATTCGCCTTTTTTACAGTACACCACTGAATGAAGATTTAATCTTCTCAGGACCTCGTACGTATGCGAGACTCAATCATACGAAAAAAAACGAAAAAGTGTGTAATCCTAATCCAAAATTCTAGCACCAAAAATCGCGAGAGTACAGTAGAATTCCTTTTCACAGGCTGTGGAAAAACACCTGCTAAATTCTATCTATTTAACATATATTGAACACGATACATTACTTAAAAAACTTTCCTGCCACACGACCTAAGGAAACACTTCCCATTTAGAACATAAGTATTTTTCTAAGCTTTGTCGTCAGCTTACAACTTTATGAGGGATGTTTTATATTTCTTCACGTATTTGTTTTAACCCTCTGTCGATTCCATGATTTAAACAAATATAAAAATACCACGATTAATTGGCGCCTTCTTTATAACATTACATTTAATTGACAGATTCAGCTTACCGCTAATAATATTTACCGTTTTTGCTAGGTCCAATTTTCAACACATTGCAAGCTCGAGTCCATTCCCGTCCGTCAGTGTCCATATGAGGAAAATTCAAGAGGACTGTTCACAGTTCATTTTCACAAGCTTCATTATGAATTTACAGTATCTATGAGGAATAAACATGCTAAGGGAAATTACATCATGCCTATTCTACTTCCTCCACACAGCTTTGCATGCCTTAATACACTAATCAGTTTGAAAAATAGCTAGTTTCTCTATCCACCACGCGCGCTTTGACATCACGAGTCATTGCCAGATACATTATTATTGGAAAGGAAAAAAATCGTCAGTGTTAAATTCGAAGAATAGCAGGAAACAATATGTTTCAGCTGCTCATAAACTCATTTTCATCACCATATTGCCAGCAACGCTTAACGTACAAGTCGTTGCAAAAAAAATGAGCCTTGATACAACGCCAACAAAAATAATCAGCCTTATGAAAACTACTCAAGAAAAAAATTTGTTAAAAAAACATCAAAGCGGGTGAATACTTTTCCACACGCAGTCAATAGTGAGGTAATTCGTGCATCTAGAAAAATAGGCCACCGATTTTTGTACAAGTTGACAGGATTATTTGCTGTTATTCGTTGCTGTGAAAGATGGCACTTATCCCAGACCCGCAACGGCTTACCAGCTGCTACCTCTGTTCGTGAAAACGAGGAAAGTTTGATCATTTCCAGCACTTCGTGTCGCATTTTCCTGTTAACCCGCTTAGGTATCCAATGTCCCAGTAGCGGAATTCGATGGTAGTGTGACCAGGAATGACGTCCACATAAATGTTTGCGAGACGATATGCATACATATGTACATACGACCCAGCGACGGGAGGGGGAGGAGGAGGAGGAGAAGGATTACTGACGCCTGCATGTAATGTCTCAATGCCGGCATGCGATTGGTCAGCTGCAATCACGTCGCAACTCGGTGATTGTCTGGTCGGTGTCCGAACAATGTACAAATGGTGTAATACGACTGGTTCAAAGTTAATATGACGTCGTAGGGCTTACATACGCGTATATAATAAGCAATTGGGGGGGGGGGTCAGCTGAGAGGCTTAGTTTGACAACGGCTAATGCGAAAGTTGGATCGTCTCGGCTAGCTTCTATGCCAGGTAATCCATGAGCAGTTACGTTAAGTGAAGTGGATACTGCCCGCCAATGGTTTCTTGCCTTCGATTTCTTCTTCGAGTGAGATGTCTCCTGTTTTGCAAGCGCTATCAACTTCTTCAGCTGTGATGTCTACATCACTAGCAGCATCTACTTCCACCAGTGCAGCGCCATGGTTTCAGATTGGTATGGCGCCATCGACTTCTTCACCTGTGACACCTACATCACTACCAGCATATACTGCCACCAGTGCAGCACGATCATCTACAAATGCTACAATACCATCGACTTGTTTAGCTATGACGCATACGAAGTCTTCAATGGAGCCATCGAACTTTTCGGCTAAGGCACCCAGTACACCATTGCTGACGTTATCTACTTCTTTAGCTCCAGAACCTGCATCTCCAACAGGTCCATCCGAGTCTTTGCCTGAACCACTACGTCGTCATCAGTGTCACTTTTGTGATAAGACATTTGCTTTCGGCCACAATGTACGTCAACATTAGCGCTTTAATTGTACCAAAAATTCCTGTCATATCATATTTGTGCGACAGGTGCGGTAAGCTTTTCAGCCATAGAGACAGTTTACTTAGACAAGCAAAGACCTGTAAAGGCGTAGAGCATTTCTCATCAGTACCTCGGTACCAGGTTTGCTGCAAGTAGGTATCTTGTGACTTTGGTACATGTCCTCAAAAGTGTAGTTACCTACATAATCCTGCCTGCACAGGGTGGAGGTGTAATAAATGTCACGATATTTTCGTACATGTACAACACAAGTGTGTATTGAAAGATGCACAAAAGACTATAACCTACAAAAAGTTACACATATTGAGATGCATATATATTGAAGAATATTGTAATTTTTTTCGAGGGCATGAGCAACTTAAATAAATTAATTGAATTAAAAAATGACAAAAAAAAATGCNGAATATTGTAATTTTTTTCGAGGGCATGAGCAACTTAAATAAATTAATTGAATTAAAAAATGACAAAAAAAAATGCATGTGAATAAAATTGAGTTTATTTTATGTTTATCTACTTGATTTGCCTGAATAAAATAAAAATTTTAAAAAGGCACAGAAATAAAATAAATTTAATTGAAAAGTATTGTATAAAGTACTATTGTACTATTTATATAATAATATAAATAAAAAATAACAACTTTTTAAATTTGAGCTATAAAATATTTTAATAANGAATATTGTAATTTTTTTCGAGGGCATGAGCAACTTAAATAAATTAATTGAATTAAAAAATGACAAAAAAAAATGCCTATGAATAAAATTGAGTTTATTTCATGTTTATCTACTTGATTTGCCTGAATAAAATAAAAATTTTAAAAAGGCACAGAAATAAAATAAATTTAATTGAAAAGTATTGTATAAAGTAATATTGTACTATTTATATAATAATATAAATAAAAAATAACAACTTTTTAAATTTGAGCTATAAAATATTTTAATAANATATTGTACTATTTATATAATAATATAAATAAAAAATAACAACTTTTTAAATTTGAGCTATAAAATATTTTAATAAAAATCATATATATTTAATAAATAATGTAGGTAGTCAAAGATCCCCGTATCATTCATATAGGTAAACTGTTGATTGAAAAAATATATTTTTTAAAAATAGGAATCAAAATGAGATTTTTTATATGCGCCACATAGGTGATGTAAAAGTAAACATATGAAATACAAGATGGCGTGCTACAACAATGTATAAACAAATTACAAAANNAAAAAAACAAGATAGCTGCATACGATAAATGAGTATGGGTGAAGGTGAAGGTGTTGGTGATGGTGAGGGAAAAAGGGTCTCAGTCGTCTGCTGGGCGTGCTGAAAGGTGACCTTAGGAAATGTAAATTTTTTAAATACATTTATAATAATAAATAAACATTTTTTAAATAATTTTTTTAAATAATTTTAAATATTTTTTAAAAACTATTTTTGAAGTTTTTAAAGGTTTTTGTTTTTAAGGTCAAGGTCACCAGGTCAAGGTCAAATGTCAAGGTCAAGGGTACTGGCATCTTAAATGGCGGACAAGATGGCCGCCGGTCTACCTATGATAGAGCATGGACAGCTACGACACTCCACTCCAGACGCCATTGTGCCAGACTTACTATAATAATTCTACTAATAAAGTGTGCAAGTGGTTTGAAAGCGATATCGTAAAAGGTGGCCGAGACTTGTCTAAAATAATTTACTGTGTAAAACTCAATCCTTTCACTCGGCCGGCCCCACACTAGACAGACGCGAAGTCTGCCCAAGAGCTGAAGTTTTGACTCTCATGAGTAATTGAATTAGAGACATGGGCCGGGTTAGCGAAATGGCGCTGTGGTCGACCCGTCGAATGAACAGTGCCCAGACATGCATGACCTTAAACTGAACATAGACTAAAGATGGAGTACACAGCTTATTCGTCTTCTNATGAACAGTGCCCAGACATGCATGACCTTAAACTGAACATAGACTAAAGATGGAGTACACAGCTTATTCGTCTTCTATGCATGTACGCAAAATTGACTTACCCTAAAGGAACACAACTGTCAAAGTCACATGTTCAACAGTGATAAACTTGTTTATTTATATCTTAATACTTTCAAAATACAATCACTTTTGAATGAATAGAATTATTTCTCCAATTTGAATTTGATAAAACTGCATTCCAAATTNTTTTCAAAATACAATCACTTTTGAATGAATAGAATTATTTCTCCAATTTGAATTTGATAAAACTGCATTCCAAATTGGTTAGGTGACGTTTGCAAACATCTCAAAGCACTTGTTTACTAAACAGTGTTCTAAACTCAAATCCAATCCACGCCTTTTTTGCTACTCGTATTGGCAGAAAAGCTATTTAATGCTGAGGCACGGAGAATAGTTGTGCACAGCCAGTGAGATCGGTCTACCTCATCTCTAGTCTATGATACTGAACGCCTGAGTAAAAGTCGAGCACAGAATTGGGAAAGAAACAAGATCTGACTCAGCGTATTTGATCGTGGCCAGATCGTTGGGGCCAAATGCATTTGGGAAACCGTCTCCTACGTCNCAAGATCTGACTCAGCGTATTTGATCGTGGCCAGATCGTTGGGGCCAAATGCATTTGGGAAACCGTCTCCTACGTCTTGCAGGCACAGGGATTTCCATGGGCCACCGTGTGAAGACTGCACCGTAAGTTCATGGAATGGGGCGAAACCACCGCCGCCAGGGACAACTGCCGTGGCGTACAACGTATATCACCGTCGGCTAGTTCGATTGGCAACAGTGGATAGACAGGCTAATGCGCAGCAGATTGCTAGCCAATTCAATGCTGGCTTACAACGTCCTGTGAGCAGCGCAACCAGGGCGCTACTAGGTAGGTGTCTCTTATTCAACTGCCAATGAGTGTATTACCACTCTGTGCCGTTACAGCTAGGAAATTTCACCGGGCTAGAGGCGAACGTGTATATTGATCGGCGCGCCCCGGTCGGCTTTATGGATCGTCCTTCACGTGCGCTGACACCCCGCGCGCTGTAAGTGCCCTGTCGAACTCCGGTGACGTATAAATTAAAACAGCAGTACCCCCCGCTGATCCCCTCGACACCCCACCAAAGGGGGTAAGGACGCGCCGGCGAGCTGCAGATTCTCCGTCAGCGGGACGTCTGAATAAAACATGACGGAATAATTTACGAGCAACGCGGTGTTGTCGTTCGTCGGCGATATGGCGTGAGCGGCGGAGGAAAATTAAATACGTACGCCTCGGAGAAAACGGCGGCGGGGAAACTGCGGGTGGGGCAGGCGAGCTGAATATGCTTACGTCCTTTAAGGGCGTTGGACCCTCAAATATGTATAATTTTATATTTGTACCAAACATTGTCCAACTCGTACGCATTGTAAGTGATGTCATTTTTCTATAATAAAAAAAAACTATACTTTATATTTTTGGAATAATTTGATGTCAAATAAAAAATTCTTCTGTTTTGTTGCAGCCGTAATAAGCAAATACTAATTAAGTTGTACAGATGAAATTATTTACAAGTTNCCGAGCGTTACACTTTTTCATAAGTGACTCCCAGCCGCAACCTAATTTAAGACGTTGTCACGTCAAAAAAACTATACTTTATATTTTTGGAATAATTTGATGTCAAATACAAAATTCTTCTGTTTTGTTGCAGCCGTAATAAGCAAATACTAATTAAGTTGTACAGATGAAATTATTTACAAGTTNCAAAATTCTTCTGTTTTGTTGCAGCCGTAATAAGCAAATACTAATTAAGTTGTACAGATGAAATTATTTACAAGTTAACTAATTCCATGGGCTACCAAGTGACACATATATAATCACCAAAAAACAATCCGTAAGCAGTAGTCCATGGTATTCGTTTATGTTTTATTAATTTTTTAAACTTTGAGTGTGGCACGTATTTGCAGACATTCAAGACAAGATCGAAGCAGGGATATAGTAGTATATTTAGCAGTCCCGGAACGCTTTAACCTTGGTGGTAATTTGCGGATGAAGGATCGGGGATTCCGGTACATATTTCATAACGCAAGTGGTTAAATAAAATAAATAAATTGAAACATTTTTATTTTACATAAATATAGATTATTAATATAAAATGTAATATTTTATATTTTGATTAAATAACTAAGCAACTGAAAAACAAACGAACCAGCAGACAGGTAGGAGAGTTGCTCTACATTCCGTCAATTGCAACAAGATTAGTGGATTGAATTGCAATTGTATTGCAAACTTTTCCATCATGGTAATTATTCATACGAATGTTTTTATTTATAAATTCGTTCCGCCCATCTATAAAATAATATGTCCTTATCTCTAAGTAAAGCTTATATGACATTAGAAATTGTCGGTATTATGTTGTTCTCTTTTTACAAGTTTACTGATAAAAAAAGAATAAATTAGTAGATATCGATTCAAATACGTGATGCTTGGCCAAAATAAAAAAATCTCCGAAGCAGTGCCAGGACGCCGTTCCGACGCGTTCCGTAACTACTACACCCCTGGACAGAAGTGAGTCGCTTTACATCTTTCGCAGCATTAACACCAGTTCTGCTGTTCTCTGTATTCCCACGTACCACAACTGACGATTTTGGGGGGCCTTGTCCCNCGCAGCATTAACACCAGTTCTGCTGTTCTCTGTATTCCCACGTACCACAACTGACGATTTTGGGGGGCCTTGTCCCACCATTCTGAAAATGTTAGAAGTCATGATGCAGACCTGGCAATGTACAAGGAATATGAACAACGAAGGAACAATGACCTAAGCAAGGAACAGGGTACTAGAGACTGTAAATTTATGGACTTGGCAATGGAAAATGTAATATGAGAATTAAATGACGAGAATCCAGACTGAAGGAAGGTTAATGCCGGAGAGGGGGGTCGAAAAGAGGTACACAGGCCCCCTCCCGGCTTCTGCCTAAGGAAAGGATGGGTATAGTTAATATATTGTAGAGCCGCTCTATAATGGCTTAGAAATATAGAGTAGAAATATATAAATTAGAATATAAAAAATAACCCCCCAGTTTGCTGGTAGAGTCAGGGTGGATGGCAGGATCAACCGCGCCACACTCACTCCCCAGGCAGCTTGACAGTAAAATAAAATATAGTTTACAATCAAATACAACAATAATAAATCAAAGGGTGATGGTATGCAAAGTAATAAACATAAAAAAATATAGTTACGGGGTCCGAGAGAGCCAAAGGAAGGACAGTTACAAGATAGATAACACAATGATAAGCTAGAGGAAATACTTATACACCTGAAATACCAAGAAAAGGTATAGTCGCGGGTGAAAATAAAAATATTGCGTGTCTGGACTTTGACTGGCCACGAAAAACAAAATCCCACTTCCCATTGTCCTATTGATCCATAATACACCATGAGCTTTACTGTACTTTGCAGTGTTCATTACTGACCGACTTTCAGCCCATATGACGGCGATTTGTCAACTTCCTACAGAAATATTCTCTCCTAAGTGGTGAAGTATGCAATTCATGACGTTCGTTTGAGGAAATTACAGTCTGAGTACTGCCAACTTTGCAGTGAACAACACGAAAACTGCTGGCGAGGTATTATTTCGTCACCAATGGCTTGGAGGGATTTAAACGTAATTGTATTACGACAAACTCCATATAACTACGGTGAATTCAGATGTAATATTACTTCACCGGCATTCAAAGTGTTATTCGCGTGTGCACATTGGGACGCAGGATCTACGTCATGCCTACTCTACTGAAGAGCAGTACTCGCAGTGTAGACGCAGTTGACATGACGAACGCGCTTGTCAATCAGTGTCTGAAGGAACAAATGGGAAATCTAAGGCTACTTCATGATATATGCAGAAGGAAGGAGTTTTGGCGCAGTGAATATACGGGAAAAAGATCTACTCACGGAGAGTTTGTCTTAAGACGAATTATCAGATGTAAGATCCAGTAAATAGTGTCGTTTTACCGAAGACCAATTTCGCGAAGTACATAGTATGACAGAAGCAGGCATAAGTTAAATCCATAGTTTTCGCAGGCATCCCCAAACAGAAGTATAGAACCCTGTTACTTTCGCGACGTTTCTTAATTATAGTCCATTTACGGTTACTTTCAACTTTTCTTAAACCCGCTAAAGTTCTACTTCCAGGATATTCCTCCGCCTCATACAAACAAAGCTCAACCAAAGCTAGAAAATTACACCAAAGAGACTAACACGTACCGTATTCGTGCGCACTCAGTGTAATACTATTTTGTATAAGAACTATTTGTTACTAGGAATTACTAACATAATTATTTTCGCTTTGTTTTTATTAGTATAGATGCAATTTTATAATTTATAAATAAAAATCAAAGTGAAAGTACAATTTAAAACAAAGTTATGGTACTTTGATGTTAGCACAAGTATAGAACTCTCATGACACATTGAATATTCAGGAAACAACCAAACACGTAATCCATGGGGTAGTTTTTGAAAGGTTAATTTCCAAAAGCGTGGAAAAACCGCGAATAGACTATAAATACCAGGCCCACATTGAGACGAAGGATCTAAATCACGCAGAACTTGTCATGCAGCACAAGGCATGTACTTCATGCCTACTTTACACGCACGTACGCGCACATTAAAGTGCAGCATTCGCAATCAGTTCAGACGCAGTTAGCAGTTTCTGAATCAAATTCCGACGTGAAAATGGACTACTTGTGGCCACTGAATGATAGCCGCAGAAGAAGAAAGGCTAATTCTTTTGTCGTAGTGAATTTAAGTAGGGGCAGGTGTTTTTCGTGAAAATATTTGTGGCCTTGCTAGACTTCAATTTCCTACGTTCACAACCACAAATTCCTTTAGTTATTGGCCGCGTGTCTACGCGAGAAGACATGTTCTTATTTTACTGGGCCAATCGTAATAAAGTACTCCGATACCGAACGCCCGTGATTCGCTGACAGACACTTGAGGCGCGTGATATTTAAAATCATCCAACCACGAAAGTGCATACGAACAAACATTTTTTGGAGTACAACTGGTATTGAAATCTTTCCGCGAAATACACCTGTCCCTAACATAAGGGAAAGAGAACTACTCAAGAAAAGTTTATCCTGGCATGTGAATCATCAGATTGACGATTAAAATTTAACTTTCATCTCATCGGAAACCATTCTGATAAGTGCATATGATTGAAGCAGATAAAAGATACATTTCACCACTTTGCACGCACACACGGCAAGCGCACAGACTTCAAACACCAGACTGAGCGCAGGAAACTATGCGCAGTGCCTACGGCGGTACCGCAGACACCCACAAATACCTCTGATACCTGTCTTTCCTTCATCACAACAGTTCATTCGCTATGTTTTCATTCCTTTCCGAATTTTCTAACCACTAAATAGTTAGTACGGAGAAAGTAGACGAGAACGTTTATTTACATTATGCNTTTCCTTCATCACAACAGTTCATTCGCTATGTTTTCATTCCTTTCCGAATTTTCTAACCACTAAATAGTTAGTACGGAGAAAGTTGACGAGAACGTTTATTTACATTATGCGAACTGCGACTGAAACATTGAACTGAAATCAGCGTATTCACACAGGAGGCGCAAAACTGGCATAAAGCCACTAGAGCACTGAGAAACAAATGTCGTTTAAGTTGTATTAATAACAAAGGAAATGTTACGCTGTCCTGTTTGCCAAACCTCGGCTTCCGAGGGAAATCTAAACCATAATACGTTGACTACGGCGCGAAAACCACAGCATCTTCACAGACAGAATACTTTACGCTATTTTCAACATACTGCTTGTTTCACATGTTTGTTGGCCTCTGAAACAATTTACAACTTCAAATACACGAGAAATATTACTAAAATATATTGCCAAGATGATCAACAAAATTACGTTTAAGAGAAAGCCTGCAATAAAGAGAGGAATGTTGGCAAACTAAAAATGGAATTTCCATGTATTTAACTCGGATATTGTATGACACAGTTCGCGGTTAACTGACCAGTTTAGTACATATTTTAAAAACGTTCCTGTCCACAGCTGCGTGTATTTTAACATACACACATCGCAATGGATGTGTAACGTAGTTTTTAAATCGATGTCAACTGAATCCACTTAATGTAGATAATTGCTTTTATGCACATCAGGATCAGAATGAGCACATTTGTGCGATAATTACGTTACTAACAATTTCGTAATTTCTCTTAAACGATGTTTGGGAAACATTAAAGGCGTGACATTAAAATTTGCGGATACTGCATCAATTTTAGATTATGTTAGTTTTATGCACGTTAGAGCATTGCGTTCAAAACCAGAATATTAACGACATTTTTACGTTGCCATCATTTTACGCACGCACGAACTAAGTGATCAGGTTTACGGCAACTTTAATTATGAGTATGACGGAAGGATATTAATTNCATTTTACGCACGCACGAACTAAGTGATCAGGTTTACGGCAACTTTAATTATGAGTATGACGGAAGGATATTAATTGGGCAGCAAAGCAGATTCTAAGAAGGGCTATAAAATGTTTTTCTTTATTGGGGTGTCTTTGCTGTATGAACTACAACGCAAATATAAACGTGACATTTATAGATGTAATACAATCAACGAATGGCAGTTAATAATCTACTATGGATCGGCGAATCAGTTGAATGAACCAGAAACAAGCACCTCCACGGCAACGAGAATCTGTGTACCGACGAGGGCGTGATTACTGGGCGTGCGCGTTTTCACACGCGATTATTAAACCTAGAATTCTTATATATAGGCTGTTCAAGGTAAAGTGAGCACTGTTTAGGCCAGTTACTTTTTTCTTTCAGCCATTTTTTTTATCCTTTATCCACCTTTCAAAATAAATATTGCCACATTAGTTAATAAACACGGTGCGTAGATTCCACCGCACTCAAAAGGTAACGTCTAAGACTAAAATAAAATGTATTTATTAACTATTATGTCAAATAAGAGGGTTTTAAAAAGTGCTAGCTTTACCGTGAATAGCGTATAACAGGACCTCCTAAGCTAACCTAGGGTAGTGGAGCGAATACGTGTTTCTAATGTTCAAACTAACCTGTAGAGCTAATACTAACTGAATGAGCCACTTTGCAATTTAAACCAACCTAGACTAGATGGATAAATAAGTGGCTCGTTTACACAAACGCATGCATAGTAGTTACGGCAACGACCATCCACAGAAGGGGCCGCGGTAGTGTAGTGGTGAGACTACTCGTCTCCCACCTAGCCGAACTGGGTTCGATTCCTGGCGGGGTCGCTCCCGGAATTTTGCATTTGGGAATCGTGCCGGACGATGCTGCTGGTCGGCAGGTTTTCTCGGGGATATCCCGTTTCTCCCGCCCTTTCATTCTGGCGCTGCTCCTTACTCACCTCACTTCTCCCTCATAGGCTCTCAAGATCTCGATAATGAGAGCCACCTAGATCTCTCCACTTACCCACTCACTGTCCACAGAAGCTTATCCTCGGAGTAGCGGTAGGTATTCATGGTAACACAGCTAAATTCATCATCATATCAGTGAAATACAGCCACTAAAATGGTAATTAAGCTGCCACTTATTTCCGGTAAAGCATCATTCACTAGTTTCTCTTATACGGAGCCATTTTGAATTTGACAGGTTTAAAGTGTGATTGCTTACGAAAAATTCAGTTTCGGAAATATTTCCTTACACTTTATGTTTTTTAACGGTAACGCGCTAATCTTCGCATCATAAGCTTTTGAGTTCAAAAATATTTTTAATAACGGTTGTAAGCGTTTTAAATATAAATGTAAAACTAATTTACTCCTAACAGATATTAATAATTTTCAGCATACAAGTGGAGACGTTAACAAACATCTTTTAAAAGTTTTTAATGTATAAAAAATACTGTANATAATAATTTTCAGCATACAAGTGGAGACGTTAACAAACATCTTTTAAAAGTTTTTAATGTATAAAAAATACTGTATTGAGAACGAACACACAACTGTTTTGTTTTTTAGTCTCTATGCGGTATTGATATACTGTCGTGTATACGATATTTACGTATTAATACCGGTGGATTGTACCCATTGCGTTGAAAGCACATAGTTTATTTCAATGTGAAAGAAACATTCTCGAGTAGCTAGGAGAAGTTTTCCTTAGAAAACACTTGAATAAATCCGCCCAGATATACAGTGCGGCAATACTTACCGACGCACCTTACCATTTTTCTTCCAGGCTGTCACACCTGAAGTATGCGTTTGTGCCCATGCATTCTCAGATTAAATGTTATTGGTTTCATTCGTTTTCACACCCCNGTCACACCTGAAGTATGCGTTTGTGCCCATGCATTCTCAGATTAAATGTTATTGGTTTCATTCGTTTTCACACCCCAGCAGTTTTTTTATGATATTTTCTATTGTTATGTATATACAGACTGTTCTCGAACAACGCCAACGAACTCCNACCCCAGCAGTTTTTTTATGATATTTTCTATTGTTATGTATATACAGACTGTTCTCGAACAACGCCAACGAACTCCATCAGGCTATTTCCTCACGAAAATATAAGACGAAAATTTATGTACGCTTTTCCCCATAAGTGATTTTTACGGAATCTGTTTGCCCCCAAAAATTTCTTACTAAACATGCCTTCCTGTAAATTGTGTGTTGCCTATCTGTAAGACAACAAACATTCTGTTTTGAGAGTTACGTATGGATTTATCAGAAACTGTTCAGCTGAGTGTGTTCCGACAAGATGACCTAATTTAGTTATTTACACGCGCTGATTCATAAGATTAAAGATCGCGTACAACTAAGGGTTACAAAATTCCATCAAAAAATAAGATGCTAACTTTCATCGTCACAATTAAGGGGGTGGTAGTGCAAACCGCGTTTTCAGATGGTTTGGATCTCCGTTTTACAAAACACCACTCACCGATTTGTTACTTAACCACCAATAGTTTATATATATATACACACGCATATATATATATATATATATATATATATAACGAAAAGCATTTTTAAATGTGATTATTGGGGGCACGTAACTCCCTTAATAACCACTTTAAAGGAAAAGTGATATATATGTTTTTATCTTAATTTTTCGCAAGGGATAATTTTCTGGAGTTGGCAGGCGTTGTTAAAAAAATAACCCGGTATAGACATTCCCAGTGGCGGAAAATGTATTAACTAAACATACATATAATCTGGGGACTTCGAATATACGGTACACTCCGTATGTTTGTACGAAGTATGTATATGTATGTCCTGGGTAACTGTGCCACCGAGTACAAAAGAGGGGGGAAGGGGGGGGGGGTGGATAGATAGACGTGTCCCTCGTTTTCAGCACATGCTGACCACCAAGAGCGTAGAGTGAATGCGAGGTAGACTGATTTAAGTTTTCTGCTTACATCTTCAACATTGACCAGCAAATTTCGCACAGAACAAATGCATGTGTTCAGACTGCGAGATAGTCTTTTGCATACGTTTGGCTTTAAAAAGAAATTATATATATTATATAATTTAAAAATTGAAAGTATGCCACTTTTATTGAGACTTAGCAAAAAATATCGTGCCAACATTTCGAAACACATATATCAGTAATGACTGAGTTAAATTTCTATCTCATCCGCTAGGTTGAATTTAAAATTTATGTGCAATACATTTTTTTTTTTCAATTAAATAACTACATATTTCTTATTGTAGCACTTTTAAGTTTTACATACTTCTTCAAATGTAGTCGCCAAATTTTATCCAAGCGTTATATGGTATTTGGGAAACAGCAAGAATTTATTAATGATTTGAAACATGATGTTGCACTAACTACGTAATAATTACATGACGAAAGTACAGAATTGGCGTTAATTCTACAGCGTAATGTATATTGCCAGAGAGGTATGACTATACTTTCAAAATAAGAGTCTGTATACATACATCTCAAATAAGCTATAAACCAGTAGTTCCACTTGGCATGTGAAGCCAAGCGTACAAGCTTAAACTTCACAAAATTTTAAATTTTTTTTTTAGGAATTATCGAAATGTTTTTCGAATGACAGCGTAGTCTTCACTTCATATTTGATAAGGTGTAATTGATTTACTGATAACATATATGCAATTAACAGTAAGTGCAATGGTATTCATATTTATCCGTGCACACACCGAAATGTGCTTCAATTTCACTTGTTTCCGGTAATTTGTTAAGAACTTAAGCACTTCAATTCAGGCGTCATTAAGTAAGTATATTTAATTAAATTTAATATAGCACTGATTTCTAAAATTTGTCCACCCATATGGGAAAACCAAACGTGGTAGCCTTCTTGTATCAAGCTGACAGCAACGCGGTGTTGACAGGTCCAGAGGCACAGGAACAGTTTCTTGCTGTAATACGGATGTAGGTAACCGCGCGGCTGGCATGGCGCACTCTGCAACCACATCCACTGTGCGGGTGTTGCCACAGTGCGATGGTGACGTACGAACAGAAAAGAAACACAAATCAACATGTCGGTGGAATGAACAATGAATTCACCGCACGAGGTGAGCGTGGATGGTGTTCAAGTGTCTACTGTCATCCAGTTCCATCGCAGTGTTCCCGGACGCAGTCGTGTTTCTCAGGATGTACGCTCATGTCCAGTGCCGCACGTGTCCTCGCACCTCCGGCCTGCTACTGCCGCCGACTACCCTCCTACCACCCTCACCACGCGGCCCGTCGCCCGCTACTACCAGCTACTACCTACTCACGCGTCCCTCGCTACACGATGCACATACTGTACGTAACGTCGGCCACGCCGTACACCTTACCAGACACAACAACCTACGTCGCAGTTACCCGCAGTCTATTACCTACCTGACGGGTACACGCGTGCAGGGTTCATGCAGGTACCCAACCTGCTGACAAAACGGGTCGCGCCAAGGGCCAACCTCACAACAAAATGTGCGACTTTACGCATTTCAGTAGTTCATGTTAGTGTCTTATGCGGCGCATACCATACCCAATGACATTCGCTACTATGTTGATGGTTTGTGTCGGCGCAGATCCTACCAAATGCTCAAAATGGCCACCATGTGTAGTTACGCATGCCTGAACACATCTGACAATGGATTTACTTACACCGCCTAGTATCCCAGGCTGACGGCGAATAGTTTAATAAGGGTGAAACATATGGCTGGCGTAACACACCTGCGCTTGGGATCATCCAAATACCATTCACGCTTACCTCACACCGTTACTTCATTTGCCGGTCCACCGACACGGTTATTTGTGTTCATTTGTTCATGTGCTAGCCACGCGACATCCGATCATTCCAGGTACACAACGCGTTGCTTGAAGTACCCGGCCAAGGTATTTGGTGGGTGTGTACTGTATGCATTTATTCCTCAGAAATGGTTAGGATTAGGGCATTATGTACCAGACCTATTCGTTTATTTCCACGTGGTACTTCACAATCTGCCACAAGAAAAAATGTAAAAAAATCGGCGACACACAATGTTCTGCAAATTCAAAGTTGCAAACTCTATTTCTGTCACGAGGTATTTTGTTGTTGGTGACATACGTTACACGGATAGTAGATATTTGTCCATTACCTCGTTATCCTGGCACTAGAGTTTAATTGTAAATCATTTTTGTAGAATGTGCAATTGCGTGATATTTCGGCTCATACTTCAAAAGGGTGTGCCACTTTTATACAGACTTTATACGGGATGATTTATGTATGTTTAAGCTTTATATTTTCGGGAAGAATACGTGGGTAGAGTTCGTCCCTGTATTAAAGTAACATACTGTATATACACACACTACACACATACTCTGATCGCAAGGTAGCAGTAATCATGTAGTAAGAGAATGCTGGATTTGGCACGATGTCTTTGTAACATTGATACTTCAAAAGTGATTCCGCTGGGGAGAGTTTACGTGTGTTTTTGTGAATGTATCTAATTTGACGCGAATAAATCGTTCCTTGTTTATTTTTTTAATCACATATCTATCATATCTAAAATTTAAATTTAAATTTTTATTTTTATTTTAGTATGGTTTAGTAGGCAATGTAAATTTATATGAATTTTACATTTTGATAGTAACATTTAACTTACAGCGTCAAGTCTANCTCATACTTCAAAAGGGTGTGCCACTTTTATACAGACTTTATACGGGATGATTTATGTATGTTTAAGCTTTATATTGTCGGGAAGAATACGTGGGTAGCGTTCATCCCTGTATTAAAGTAACATACTGTATATACACACACTACACACATACTCTGATCGCAAGGTAGCAGTAATCATGTAGTAAGAGAATGCTGGATTTGGCACGATGTCTTTGTAACATTGATACTTCAAAAGTGATTCCGCTGGGGAGAGTTTACGTGTGTTTTTGTGAATGTATCTAATTTGACGCGAATAAATCGTTCCTTGTTTATTTTTTTTAATCACATATCTATCATATCTAAAATTTAAATTAAAATTTTTATTTTTATTTTAGTTNCATATCTATCATATCTAAAATTTAAATTTAAATTTTTATTTTTATTTTAGTATGGTTTAGTAGGCAATGTAAATTTATATGAATTTTACATTTTGATAGTAACATTTAACTTACAGCGTCAAGTCTACTATCACTTAGAAATTTCACAGTTTTATGTAGTATTTAGTTTAAGTTTATTCTGACCAGCATAACTTTCTTACCGCGCATTTAACTATTGAAAACTGTTAAGATTTTATGTTGTTACGTGAAAGACAAGCCGACGTTGCCTTTGCTTCACAATATGCAAACACAAGCCATACAATAAAAATAAGTTAATTAATAAGATGCGGATTACAGTCGGTTTTAGTATAACATCTTGTGCAATACCGATTTTGCTGGGTGGTGTGTCATTGGTGCCTATATCCAGAAGCGTCTGGAATTCGGTGGCACAGTGAACACCCCAAGGTTTTTCAAATAAAGTGTTGATAAGGAAGCAGATGATTGGGGGCCACAATATATAACGACCAGAGCACTTATATTTCACCGCGGCGACCTGGGCTCGAGTCATGGCGTGGTAGTCTCGGATTCTCGCATGTGGGAAACGCAGTGGACGCTTCCGCTGAATTGTGGCGTTTTTATAAGTTCTCCCGATCTCCCTGATCTTGTATAGCCACTGTTAAATACCTAGTTCACCTCAAATTGATCAGGGAACAACGGACCCGCCTGCAGCATAGGTCAGGTGCGGTTCCCATGGAAACCCACCTACATTCAAGCGATTAATTTCGGATCTATGATGCGTTTCATAATTATAGCTTTATTAACACATTAGAGTACAGGAAGGTATGCCCTTGTAAATATATCTGCTTTGTTATTTACAGTAATTCGTCAGCTGATCTTTCAACAGTGTTCATCCATAATAAAATCCACAATGAAAAATTTATAAAAACTTTACGTATATGTATTGTTAATCAATTTTTAGAGCAAAAAAGAACATTTCTAATGATATGCAAGTTGTACCTCAAGAAGACTAATTCCCATTTAATTTCACATCTTCACGAAAACAACAAAGTATAGTGAAGAAAAAAAAANTGTACCTCAAGAAGACTAATTCCCATTTAATTTCACATCTTCACGAAAACAACAAAGTATAGTGAAGAAAAAAAAACAAGCTTGTAGAAAAGAAAGCTATTGTTATCGCACAGAAAAAAATATTGTCATGAACAGCCCAAACANAAAAAAAAACAAGCTTGTAGAAAAGAAAGCTATTGTTATCGCACAGAAAAAAATATTGTCATGAACAGCCCAAACAAAATTTTCTACACAAAAAATTCCGTAAATTTAGCATACGGACTATATCATTATAAAACTTTGGTGGAACTTTGCAATAACATTTCCGTACAGTTGGTAACGCTGTCCTGAAGGTTGTCGATAAAAACTGTGATTAGCCATGTTCTATTATGCGAGACAACGGGAATACCACCTATATATATTTTATTCAATTGTAATACTCAAACGTTTGAATGAAGTTATTTATTTATTTTTGGTGATGTCGACGGTATGGTCGCTAAGAATCATGTATGTGCACTTCGATGCTCGGGGGACGAATACCGCATTGAACATTATGGCATACGGTATATGCCGTTTTTGCTGTTAAGTTATAATCAATTTGTTTTTTAAGTTGTCCGCTATTTAAAACTCCCGGAATGAAATGGAATACGTTAAAGAACAATAATNATAATCAATTTGTTTTTTAAGTTGTCCGCTATTTAAAACTCCCGGAATGAAATGGAATACGTTAAAGAACAATAATAAAATATATATTTTTGTTGAATTTTGTCTGAAAATGTAAATAAATAATAAATAATGAAACTAAAAATCACTGCTGTTGAAATGACTGATTATGATTTTTGATTCGTCAATATCGCACTTACGTTTTCATAATTTAATAATGAGAAGACAGTTTTTTCAGGCGAAGTGGAGTAGATGTGATGTCTGGCTTTTTTTTTCGATAACGAGAGATGGGAGAGAACACGAGTATAAACATAATTTATCTTAGCATGTCATAATTTTTTGTAGGCCAGTTCCACTGGTGTTAAAAATTTCTAAACCAACATTTTTCACGGTAATGGGCAGTGAATATTTCGTTCTTTTATTTTCGGCCGTAAAAATACGAAAAACCGCTATTTCATTTTTTTTACCACAGAATGTATTCTTCCCTGAGCACTAACTACCCCCTCCCTTTCTTACACATCCTCACCCATAGCGCACACAGTGAATTTTTTTTTTTTACAAAACGTTCCTTGGAAACTAGCTTCCAAAAGCATTTTTTTGCAACACTACAAGGGAAAAGTTTAGTTATGTTCCATCATTAAATGGAACATACATATTTAGTTACAGAAATCTACGTTCGTAACAAACGTAAAGTCTTCAGATATTGCCAATGGAAATAAAATATTAACTTTTGATATTGCAGAGAAACATATTGTCAAACTTTCTGTGAGATAACTTGTAGAGTAACACAAATAATCGTAGCATATACTTTCAACATAATTATCTACAAAATTATAAATTTACAAAAAAAAAAAACTGCTTCATTGTGCAAACCATTTACAAATCGTTTAGTGTGGAGACAGAATAGTTGCGAATGTGAATTTAAGAACCATTATTTAAATTTTTTTGAAATAAATTTTTTCTTACATTGCTTTTACATAAATTAAGTCCGTATTTTGATTTATTCTGTTTCGTTTTTTAAGGTTGTAAATTATTTATGTCACATGAAAAGTAAAAAAAAATATATATATAAATAAATTACATAATTAAAAAAAAACTCAGCTGTTTTATTATTTAAATTATATTGAAATTACTAATAAATAAAAATATAACGTGTTATAAAANTAGAGTAACACAAATAATCGTAGCATATACTTTCAACATAATTATCTACAAAATTATAAATTTACAAAAAAAAAAACTGCTTCATTGTGCAAACCATTTACAAATCGTTTAGTGTGGAGACAGAATAGTTGCGAATGTGANAACTGCTTCATTGTGCAAACCATTTACAAATCGTTTAGTGTGGAGACAGAATAGTTGCGAATGTGAATTTAAGAACACACGCACACACATATAAAAAATATTTTCTATTACCATTATTTAAATTTTTTTGAAATTAATTTTTTCTTACATTGCTTTTACATAAATTAAGTCCGTATTTTGATTTATTCTGTTTCGTTTTTTAAGGTTGTAAATTATTTATGTCGCATGAAAAGTAAAAATAATATATATATAAATAAATTACATAATTAAAAAAAACTCAGCTGTTTTATTATTTAAATTATATTGAAATTACTAATAAATAAAAATATAACGTGTTATAAAANTAAAAAAAACTCAGCTGTTTTATTATTTAAATTATATTGAAATTACTAATAAATAAAAATATAACGTGTTATAAAATTTAATCACCACTGATACAAACATAAAGGTTTGTGAATATTTTCCTATCCAAAGCTGTAGAGTCAAGCCTTACTGCGTTGAGTACGTCCTTTTGGGTCTATTGTGAACAGAAAATTGAGGTAGGGCGATAAAATATCGCGAAAACAACACAAACATTTAGTAATAATAACAACGTTTTTGCAAGTCCTCGACAGAAAATCCGGAACCGCTGTGGACGTTGCCGTTGGACTGGGACTGTGAGTTTTCTCGGGGTACTCCCTCAACCTAGTTGCATTCCGTCTCTGGTCCAGCTTCAACTTCTGATCTATCCCCATCGACGCAGAAGACGCTCAGTTGTTAAGTACTCAAACATCTCTCGGAAGTACTTCAGTAAACTTGTTACGTTTACACATTGACAAAAATAGCAATTGTATTACCACAGAAAAGAATAACACGCAAATTCAATAAGCAGCCAACAGCATCTCAGAAACACTAACGGTAAATTAATCTCTATAGAGAACTGCATTTGTACGTGAAGCAGGCAATGATTCGCAACGACAGGGCATAAAACCACATAATGATGTTTGATACCGACTTTGTTAACTGGATTTCGAATTCTGAAATATCAAATTGGAAATTGAGCAAACTTTTTGGTGAACACTACCATAATATCAAGACTAGCAGTGAGTTTGTGTAGCATTTAATGTGCTATTATTTTTAATTTATAAAAATTTTGTTTTTAATTTTATTACATTTTGGCTAATAATTACCACCTATATTTATAGGAAAATCTTTTTTACTCTGCGATTTTTTTCTCGTAACAACCTGCACTCCAGTGCTGCTCCGTGAAACGGGAACAAAATTTTTTTACGAGTTAATTTTTTTTCGGTGTATTGGTACGTATATTTTATTTCTTCTAACTTCATCCTTTATATTCTTTTCAGCAACATCAAAGGTTATTAGATTTCACTGAACTNGAGAACTGCATTTGTACGTGAAGCAGGCAATGATTCGCAACGACAGGGCATAAAACCACATAATGATGTTTGATACTGACTTTGTTAACTGGATTTCGAATTCTGAAATATCAAATTGGAAAATGAGCAAACTTTTTGGTGAACACTACCATAATATCAAGACTAGCAGTGAGTTTGTGTAGCATTTAATGTGCTATTATTTTTATTTTATAAAAATTTTGTTTTTAATTTTATTACATTTTGGCTAATAATTACCACCTATATTTATAGGAAAATCTTTTTTACTCTGCGATTTTTTTCTCGTAACAACCTGCACTCCAGTGCTGCTCCGTGAAACGGGAACAACATTTTTTAACGAGTTAATTTTTTTTCGGTGTATTGGTACATATATTTTATTTCTTCTAACTTCATCCTTTATATTCTTTTCAGCAACATCAAAGGTTATTAGATTTCACTGAACTGAAAGCATCAGTCAGTGAAAAGCATTTCATTAAAAAAATAAAACAAAAAATTTTATGTTGGTGGAAAAACGCTTGTCACCACCATTATTCAACGCAAACAAATTATCAACCAGCAGAAACTTGAAAGAGAGGCATATTTTGTGCGAAGTAAAACATTTACTCCCTATGAATATGGATTTATATAATTTGGGAAGGATGGGGTGGGTTATGCTTTGCAGCCATATAGCTAAATATATAAATGTGGGAAAAGTGACAATTTGCTTGAAATAATCAACCAGAAGAACTGAACCTGATAACATGAATTAAGTTGAGACATACAGGCAGTAGATTTTTTACTGTTTTTTATAAATATATTATGCATTAAATGGATGCGACGTAGTTTCAATGCCTGTGTACTAAACAAACTGCATTTAATTACAATTGTATTTTTCGGAGACTCGAAATACTAACATACAGCGAAATTGTTACATAAATATAATATTTGATTATCACTCAAGGCCACATAGAACGCTAAAATATGAATAAAATACTAGAGATATTAACATTTAAAAAATTAGAATAAATTTATGAGAAACATTGATGCAAATAGGTTATCACGTCTGAGATACTGATTGTAAAGAAACCCAAAAATCACTACTTAAACACGTTTAAAAGAAAGAATGAAAAGCCCATATTTTAAGCTTAAAAAACAAACGCCATGCTCAGCTTGCTGGAGGAGCCGAACAGTCTGCGATTAGAGAACATTTACTTGTATTCNTTTAAAAAACAAACGCCATGCTCAGCTTGCTGGAGGAGCCGAACAGTCTGCGATTAGAGAACATTTACTTGTATTCGAAATCTCTGACACAACCGAAATATGAACGTTTGTTCCGAATAGTTTCTTTCGTGGATGGAATGGGATAATTTACATTCAAGAGAAATGAGTAAATAGTGCCTCCTGCAGAGACAAATCAGAATTAGTTTTTATTTTTGATGATGTAATTTGCGATAAGCAGGATAACGTTTAATCACATTTGAGCATGAGGAGACACAAGAACACAGACTGCTTTTACCTGTGCCAAACATACTCTTCCATTCCTAAACATCTCCTATGCGACAAAGCAATTTTTTTTATTCTCTTCGAGATGGACAAGACGAACCTGAAACATGTGTATGATGATCATGTGACATCGGATATGCCTTTCCAAGATTTCAAAACACTGTGCACATTAAGTTGGAAGGAAAGGATGATTTCGTTGTGATTGCAAAATATACGGATATGAATGATACAGTAAAGGTTTCAATTATTTCATTAAATTTGATCGAAGAGGCAAGGAGGATAACAGTCGCACTTTCGCAATCATGCTGACAGTATCAAAGTTTGGGAACGGTTTTGTGGTATCAACCCTAGGAGGTGCAGCAGGAAGTGTTCAGCGTCCTCACGAAAAACATTCCTTGGAAGACCGGCGAGTTGGGGGGATTACGAGGCGAGGGGAAAACTCGTTCGTTTTGTTAGTGACCCTGTTGATGAAAACGATGATGCAAATTTGAAATCGGTAAGATATCTCGTGGAGATTGTTTGAAACGCTTAATCGACATTGTTCACTTAACTGAACAAAGAAATTAGCGAATATGAATCAAAAGTGTACAACTAGGTAAAGCAAATTAAAGAATCCACCGAAAAAAAGATGTCAAATTTTGATGATACATTGAAAGAATTGAACAACAGAGTTTCAGCTTCAGAGGTGTGTCTAAAAAACTTAGTGCACAATCTGATTGAACAACTGTAGGAGAAAATCGATTCGTTTCGTCAAGATGTCGGTGTCAAGATGGAAGGTTTCCAAGATGTGTACTCTTCCTTGAATGACAACATTAAATAACTGATAAATAAGGTCGAAGAACTGGAAAGGAAACGCCACTATCATGTGCCCAAAGAAACAAATGCTCGGAAACCCTACCGTGGTGGTGGTCATGTTCAAACAATAATGGGATCCACATGATCTTGTCAGCCTGTATAAAAACTAATAGCAAGGATAATCTCCCAACAGTCGGTCTCGAGGATGGATCTACAGCAAGAAAAACGCACATCGGAAATCATTAAAGCAAGCGACACATTGCGCAAAAAGTATGGGCAATCACGTCATCAGAGACTCGATCATGAGACCTTCCTCAGCTAGACTTTCAAACCAGTAACTCCATTGTTTGACAAGTNTCACGTCATCAGAGACTCGATCATGAGACCTTCCTCAGCTAGACTTTCAAACCAGTAACTCCATTGTTTGACAAGTTGACCGATGTACAGGATCCTTCACTTGCAAAAGAAGAACAACAGCATGTCTCAGAAGATCTTAAGGACAACACGTAAGAACCATATCTTTCTCTAGGTGCCAAGGCCCATGAGGAATTTTTTTGGTGTAAAATTTATCCACAGTAGATATATTTTGGGTAATCACTCGGTTTATTTCCTTCCCGACTATTCTATCAGTGTACAGGACACTCGAGTACCTCCGACAAAGAGACTCTACGAGTATATAAGNATTTCCTTCCCGACTATTCTATCAGTGTACAGGACACTCGAGTACCTCCGACAAAGAGACTCTACGAGTATATAAGGAATTACTTCTGCTTACCGGTACACATTTGAACAAAAAGAACAAACTTAAGACTTAAAACTTCTAGTAGCCACAATAATACGATTTTAATTTCTCATTTGTTCGAATCTCACACAGGGTTCGGATTGTGCCTAAAAATACTCTCAAAAGAGAAACTGGAGCAGACATCGATTGTGTTAATTGGGGAAATATTAACGAGCTGATTGAACGTTTGTACACCTTGCATGCATCAAAAATGGCGGAAAACAACAATTATGACAATGAAATAAGGTCTATCGAAGAAGAGCTTCAGGAAGCGAATATAATATATTGATGAAGGAAGAGATGTTGTTTTTCAATCGCAGAAGATATGTCGAAGCAAGAAATTGCTAAGGAACTCCACAAGCAAGCAAGGCGTCATTATCCAAGCAGTAGAGTGGTCGTTCATGGTCTGGATGGTCTGTTCCAGGCTGATCTGGTGGAACTAATACCACATGAAAAGTTTAACAATTGGTTCAGTACATGCTAACAGTGATAAATGTCTACTCTAAATATGCGTGAGCAGTTCCTTTCAAACGCAAGACTGGAAAAAATGTAACATATGCGATGAAATTTATTATCGTGGAAGGATGTGTTCCGCGAAATTCGCAAACTGACAGCGGCAAAGCTTTTACAACAAAAAATTTAAAGAACTCGTTACATATCTCAACATAAATCATTATTCTACATACAGCAACTTATGAGCAAGCATCGTGGAATGCTTCAACCGTACGCTGAAGACGAAGATGTGAATTCATTTCAGTTCATCAGGTTCCTATAAGTGGATAGACATTCTGCAGAACCTCGTCTCTGACTACAACGAGAAGGTGCACATAACGATCAAGATGAAACCCAAAGATGTGAAAGACGATAGTCTGTTGCGCACAGTCTACAATCGAATATAGATGGTGGATCATTCGCCAAAACGTTTACGATTTGGCTAAANGATAGTCTGTTGCGCACAGTCTACAATCGAATATAGATGGTGGATCATTCGCCAAAACGTTTACGATTTGGCTAAAGTGTGCGTGTAAGAAAACACAAAGAGATATTCGAGAAAGTTAACACCCCCGACTGGTCGACAGAACTGTTCAAGATTGCATAAATTCGTGAAACCAATCCCCGGACATATTTGTTGGAGGATGACAAAGGGGATCGCATTCAAGTAGGATTTTATGCTGAAGAGCTGTCAAAGACAAAATACCCCGATGTTTACTTGCTAGAAAATGCGCTGAAGCGAAATAATGGAAAATGTTTTGTTAAGTGGCTTGGTTTCTATTCTTGACATAATACTTGCATATATGTAAAATATATAATTTTAAACAAATATACAATTAAATGTGGTTTTTCTGCCTCTAACATGTCCTTGTTCCTTACCAGTTGTAACATGTCTCGATTTTGACCTTGGAGAACCCTGCTCCACACACACAAGGAGGGCTCCCTGAGAGGCGCTATGATGGGGGGCCACTAGATGGAAAGAAAAAAAAGTAAGTTTTGGGTCTGCAAGAATGGGAAATAAAATTAATGGGAAAAAATTCTTTAAAAAATATTGGTGGGGGAAAACTCAAAATTTTGAAAAATAACGAAAAACGTTTGAAAGCCCAACCTAAAATATAGCAGAAAAAATTAAAACTCAAAATTTTGAAAAATAGGCTAAAACTAAAAATATTTTTTTTGTGATTTGTAGAATTAGCAAAGTTCAACCGATAAGGGAAAACCCAAAAAATATTTAACAAAATCAAAATTAAAAAAAAAAAAAAAAAAAAGGGCTCTACAAATAGTTTACAAAAAAATAATAATTTGAGTTTAAACTAGTCTACATGTTAAAATATAGGGATAACCAATTCAAAATTTCAAAAAATTGGCGAAATTGTGAAAAATCTGCAAACATTTTTAAGTTTGAACCGGCTAACAGGTTATAAGAAGCTGTGGAAACTCAAATTTTTTTCTTCAAATTATGAGTTTAACCCGGCATATATGTTAAAAGATAGAAAAAAATGCAAACTCAAAATTTCGAAAATTTTTGAGTTTGAACAAATTTTGCTATACTAATTGCATGTTTATTATTTTATATATGCATCTGTGGTTCAGGAACAGTCTTTACTCACGACTTCAGCATTATCTGTTTATGCAAATTTAGTGTTAAATAAACATTAATATTTAGAGTTATTTGACACAATGCTGTTATGGCATCAGTAAACACTGCCGTGGCTTTTGCTAACTATTTATTCGTGTTCAATGGTCTTACTGCTGTGTCTCAAAACAATTTAAACAAAGTTACAGCTATCCTCAATACCACATTCCACCACTCTCTCTCTCTGATTGGCTACAATTTCAACCTTGTAGAAAATCTTGCATGGAAAATTGCACACGACCAATTACAAAAACGTATACGAAAACGGCCATCAGGTTACCAAATCTTCCATAGAATCATTCATAGAAGCGGCCATGCAAGCTGGCATGGAATCATCCATCGTGGTACATGGTATTAATAGACAAATACATATCCACGACTAGTACGTATGATGATTTCGGAGATAAAAATGCTAAAAAGGAAGACAAACAGAAGTACCGAAAAGTAAATAAACGAACACATCAACATTTATAAAATGATTAAATAATCTATCCACACCCAGTGTACAGGATTATGCCCATAATGTATATGTTGGTTATTTTTGGCGCATGCTGTACCCTGTGAATCTCAGTTGCCAATGATCTACCCTATGTGTAACTGATATGCAAACAGTGTTATGATATAGTAGTAGATAGATTATGACTATCCGAGAACAAGGGCTGAGGGCTGCAGATCTGCGGACCCGCCACCATCTTGGAATTTTCCATTTTCCCCTCAAATATGACTATTTTCTCCTTTAAATCGGTATTTTCCCCTCTATATTTCCCTTTTACCCCTCAAAATTTCCGGTTTTTCAAAAATTTGTGAAAATAGTGCTTGCTCCTCAACGAGGTTGACTGGAAGCCCCGAAAGCCAATTTTCGAGCCATTTGAAAGATTTGGAGGGTTTGCTTAATACTTGAAGGTCAGCACCTCCTCATCATACTCTAGCCAAGCTCACCTCACCCCCTTCCCTATGCCCAATGACAAAAAAAAATCACAAAAGTAAAAATATTTTAAAAATCGAGTAACATATAAAATTAGAAGCCCTTCCGTTGCTCACCCAACTATCACCATCCCCTCACTACGTTTCCACCACACACCTTCTGGCAATTCTTATAAAATACAAAAAATTGAAAAAAAAACTTTAAAAATCGAGGAATATATAATGTTAACTTTACGCTCACCCTACCACCCTAATCAACCACCTATCCCCTCACAATAATCCAACCAGTCACAAAAATTTGGGAATGATAGAAAAAAAAAATAGATTCTAAAAATCGAAGAACATGTCACATTAACCTCACACTCATCCCACCACTCTCACTTCACTCCCTTCCCACCGCCCAAAAACAAAAAATCAAGAAAATCAAAAATATAAAAAAATCTAAAAAATAAAAATTTAATTGAAAAAATCATAAAAAATGTTTTAAAGATGTACATCTAGGAGGTCTGGGGTTCGATAACAGGTCGATCGACTAAGCTCCTGACACAACGGGCCCTCGCCAGGTTGACCAGTGTCCATCTCATCAGCCATGTTGTATTCAGGGGACAGGAATGTGTTCAAGGTCAAGGTCAAAGGTGAAGGTCACTTGAATCAAACATGGATTACTAGATGGATACTGGTTGACCTGGCGAGGGCCGGTTGTGTCAGGAGCTTAGTCGATCCACCTTTTATCGAACTCCAGACCTACTACATGTACATCTTTAAATAATTTATAATTTTAAATTTTTTTTAACAATCAAGATTTAAAAAAAAATATTCTTCATGTTTAGGCAGGGGAAGGGGGTGAGGCGAGCTTGACTAGGATGGGGTGAGAGGGTGGTGGCCAACAAGTATTAAGCAAGGGCCCCCCCCCCCAATCTTTCCAATGACTCGAAAATTGGCTTTCGGGGCTTCCAGTCAGCCACATTGAGGAGTAAACACTTTTTTCACAAAGTTTTAGAAAAATAGGAAATTTTGAGGGAAAACGACCGATTTGAAGGAAAAAACTGTCGATTTTGAGGGGAAAATGAACATTTTTAAGGGGAAAACGGAAAATTCGAAAATGGTGGATCCACAGGTTCGCAGCCCTCAGCCCTTGTCCTTGTCCTCGGATCGGCATAATATATCTACTTCTAGGTTATGAATGATTCATATTACTATATACGGTTTACGGTGAACTGAGCATTTTCGCAAACCCTGCTTAAGATCTATTTGTAAGTACATTATGCATTATTCCACCCTATGCAAAGTTAACCACGCCATGGGCCTGATCACTTTTTTCATCCGTCGATTAGCATAGTAAATATTTCACAAATCTCCTCATTTTTACACATATTGGAAAAATACACAATGTGGATACAAGTAGTCCTTAAGCAGGGCTTTAAATAGTGCTTATTTTACCGAGAAAATACTATTAAAAGTGTTTACTTAAACGTGAACAGTCTACGGTATTGCAGAGCATCAATATTCATAATAGAGACGTCGAGACACAAGCCGTCTGCCGCAGCTGCGAGCTCTCCACGAAATGGCGGGGGAAGGAAAGTGCACTGTATACACGCGTGACACTAATGCTANTCCGTCTGAGTAAGTAGAGTTTAAAAACTTCTCCGTTTCCATTCCTACCCATAAAGGTATCGATAGAGGAAAGGAGGGCTGTAGAGGGGGAGGGAGGAGGAAAGCTGTAAATCAGGCGCTAGCGAGACTACCGGGGAAATCGTATTCAATCGGAGAATTCTTTGCCAACTTCGACAAACTATCTGAGAACTTCTTTCTCAGCAAGCGGATGGATCTGAGATGTGGCGGTAATGGAAATGGGCCAATTATGATAAATCCCAGACGAGGAAAAAAATTGCTCGCCACGCACGTAGGCAGTCCGGAATCACACCCAGGAGAAAAAAATGACAGTGATTGATTCAGGCATATAATACATATTCTAAACAATCTACGTTACCCAAATGGGTTCATAAAAACTTTATAATATCCCTGAAAGTAACTTGAATTTTCTTGATATTACATGCATACATAATATACACTTCGTTTGTAACGTGAGCGCAAGACTAAATACACCAAATCACCACAGACAAGTGTAATTTCTAAGCTGTAATAATTTCAATTATATTGATGTGCAAAATTTTAAAGACAACTATTAATTACGTGCGAGCATCTACAGCGACAACAAATTGCCTCCGCTGTGTTCTAGATCGTTCTAACTATTGGAAATACGCATACTTTAAATTTACAGCTACCTTACAACCTGCGAACGAAATTCGTTGGTGAGAAAACTAGGCTGAAATTTTTAAAGTGTTTCTGTAAGCGACCAATGAAGCATTATAATTTTTCCAAACCCTATCTACCTTGTTCGTTCTTTGGTGAAATATGAATATTGTAAGCATTCTCGCCAATTTAATTTCTTTTTATAAAAACAAAAAAAAAAAAAGGATTTAAAGTCAGTGTACGTTCAAAAATACATATACAAATAAATACATTATTAGATATAACTATTATATAAAACTTGGATGAACAATATTTTCAATAAATTCTGTGAATACATATGTATTGTCAATATCCTCATTCTAGCTGTAAAACTAATTTTCTTGAGAGCGTAGTTCTTGGATCTCCATGGCCTATTTGACTTAGAGCAAGGATGCGTACGTCTGAGGGGTTTTTAGATGTAACTCAGTGTTTAGTTAAATTAGTAAGTAGCTCACTCATACAACCTTTGTAAAGCGGGGAGTTGGTCACCAGCAACTAAAATAACCTGACCCAAACCTTTTAATATAATAAAAATGGATTTGAACAACAGGCAGTAGTAGCGTCCTTTGTATTGTTCAAGATGACTTGTCAGTAGCCTGCAGCCACTGCGTTGCCGTAGCAACAGCACGCAGCCTCTGGCCACAGCAGATGTTAGAGCGCACGCAAGTGAACGAATGTCGAGTGAAGTTCAACTGTCGTCTCCTCCAAGAAGATTTTTGAATAAAAACAAAATGTATATATATTTTGCTCTTTTTAGTTGTTACCTTACCGGGGAATATTTATTACTGTTACAATTCCTCTCTAAGTCAGGGGGCTAAACCAGGTTCGTCAAGGGAAGGAAGTTTCAGTTAAATAAAAGAGTTAATTATAATTTTATATTTATTAAAAATAATTACAATGAAAATACTCTTGTCTCANTGGCCACAGCAGATGTTAGAGCGCACGCAAGTGAACGAATGTCGAGTGAAGTTCAACTGTCGTCTCCTCCAAGAAGCTTTTTGAATAAAAACAAAATGTATATATATTTTACTCTTTTTAGTTGTTACCTTACCGGGGCATATTTATTACTGTTACAATTCCTCTCTAAGTCAGGGGGCTAAACCAGGTTCATCAAGGGAAGGAAATTTCAGTTAAATAAAAGAGTTAATTATAATTTTATATTTATTAAAAATAATTACAATGAAAATACTCTTGTCTCANGTTTCAGTTAAATAAAAGAGTTAATTATAATTTTATATTTATTAAAAATAATTACAATGAAAATACTCTTGTCTCAATATCTCACAATAAATTGATACTTTTTGCTATTTACAATTAATAAATTCAATTATTACAATTTACNCTCTTGTCTCAATATCTCACAATAAATTGATACTTTTTGCTATTTACAATTAATAAATTCAATTATTACAATTTACCATTACCTCAAAGAAATTTATAAAATTAATTAACTGATATCATTTCCAATACACAGTTTATCAAAACCTACAGAATNAATTACCTCAAAGAAATTTATAAAATTAATTAACTGATATCATTTCCAATACACAGTTTATCAAAACCTACAGAATTACTCAATAAATTATAAGACCAGATTTGACAGTTCCAATATTTACAATAAAGTTCGTATCACATGTTCTTACAGTCCCACCTCAGTTTAGTCGAGTTCCTACCAGTCCGCAATGTTATAGAGTTCTCCGATCGTCCTCATGCACAGTAGACTTAACACATCGGATTTCACGTCCTCTCGTCCGTTCACACCACAAACACCTCGTCCGCTGTCCACTCGCAATCTCCCTTCACCGATGTCCCGGTTACCGCACTCAGCCAGAAGGCTTCTACCAAAAACTGCCGACCCTTGGACCACTGCAGTATTTAGAGGGCTGTAGGCCATCGCCCAGAAATTTGTCTAAACACCGCGTTGTGCCGAGGGTCCTAGTTCCCAGAATATTCTTGCGCATCCTCTAAACTCGTCGGTTTCTCCAGCAGAGGTTAGGAAGAGGGGCTGTGACGCCAGCCAGGTCGCCGATGTCAATCACTCCCCTGCCGCCGGGTGAGCAACGGGACGGGGCAGCGAGCGGGTCTGCCTGGAGGGAGGGTCGAGGTGGGTCCCACCTCCTCCCCTCAGAGCCGGACCACGCATGGTGCTCGCATCTAGTGCCCGCGTAAGCGCGTAACATTACTATTCCCCTCCTTCCTTCTTCTTTATTTACATATAACATTAACGTTTAATACTACAACTTAAAACATTATCTAACCACTCACAGAGGATCATCTTTAAAAACTATTACATTATTATCTTCTACACGTATAAAATCCTTAGTGCTGTTACTACGGACCTGGGAATATGGCGGGATGTCGAAATGAATAACAACAATTCGCCTATTAATGTTTCATTTAATAAAATTCCACCCTCGCAATCCTGCGGAAATAAGATTTTGTTATTAAAATATATAGTATAAAACATAAAATAAAACAATCATAGCCAGCCAGGAGCAACGTGGAAGCTACCAGCCCCTCCTAAAGTTTTACGACGATAATATACATATTTCAAAACACGTGATATTTGCTTTAAAATTGTTACGTGAGATGTTAACAAAATTCTCTAATACATAAAGTAAAGAAAAATAAAAATTTTAAAACCTGGTCAAATTACACGACTTACATTACACATTATTTAAAATTCATTAATGAAACAGTAACCCAGGGACGCCGAGAAAGAGGAAAAATCGTTCAGCTGTAATCCTAGTAAGTTTGCAGTTCTCTGTATAGTTTGTGCGCCGTCACATATTTTTTAAATGCTGTCCTTATGATCGGCTCTTTGTGTTTATTTGTGCACTAGGTCCTGTCTGGTATCTGATAATAGCTCTATTTCTTTTCGTAGATGTTCGTTACTTGCTTAGAGTCCCTCCAGAATGTGTAAAAAATAAAAATAAAGAGTGTGTGTGTACTTATGTAAGGGCGTAAGAAGTTATACTTCTTTGACGTGACTAAAATAAAATTTTCGCGCATAACCTCAAATACTTGTGTACCATGCACTTGTGTATAGCTAGGCGATACGCGCATGCGCATTGGGTCATACCCCCACCACGTTCACTATCGAATTTCGTTACACTGTGCGCGCGCAAATTCCGTTGCACACTAAACTTTTACCCTCAACGCGCTAAAAGAATTATAACTTAAAAAATCCGCGGGCGAATCACAAACTAATAAAATTCAGTACTCGAATTCTATCATACCACCACATGAATACCTCAAATTTCCGGCGTTAACTTACAGCTAGGATTACGAAACGCATGCTCCGTATCGGATACGTGGCATAGTACGACGGATATGGCTTATGCTCAAATATATTCCAACGACAACGAGGAGGAAAACGTCGGTATTGTTAGAAAACGAAGTCATGTTCTCATTGCAAGAATGGCACATTTTTGTTTACAAATAACAGCCATGCCACTAGAATAACTACAACATACACCCAATGTTTCTTAAATATTTGAAATGTATTATTGTTTATGTCTGATTTATAAGGACCTCACAATTTCGCTTGCACGGCGTATTTTGTTTAAAAATCAAATCAGTGCTATTAGTAAAAGTAGAAACTGCGTATCGTTTATTCGTACGTAAATTTTGTAATATTGTTGTTAGGTCTAAACAGATCAGTTATTTAACCAGGCTACCGCCGTTTCGCTTTTCAAAGCGATTACAGGATCTTAAAATTATTTGTTTATTTTACATGTGTGACTGAGTGTCAGTGGATGTTTGACGGCCTGAGGAATGCTATGCCAGCGGCGGGCATTTGTAACTGGAGTGGCTAGCCTTCGTATGGTCGAGCAGAACACAGTGGGCTCTAACGACCACGACAGTCCGTTCTCGAGTGAGTANGAGTGGCTAGCCTTCGTATGGTCGAGCAGAACACAGTGGGCTCTAACGACCACGACAGTCCGTTCTCGAGTGAGTAAGAACTGAACCAGAGCCTGCAAAAAGATTATGACTTGTGATGTTAGGGTTCACAGTCATTTATCGTAAAAATATTTGGCGCCGAAACGTGTTCTTCATCTGTGGCCTTTACTTAAGTTTTAAATTTATTATCATGCATTTTCAAAATAAGCTTTACGAAATACTCTCACTTAGAAAAAAAAAACGTTCGTGTTAATAATAGAAACACACGGGCACCAAGCTTTGGCCAGAAAACAAGATCCGTTTTTGAATAAGATATTTCTTCGTAAAAGTTTCATTAAATTACTTTTCGCCTGGTGTATTGATATTTATTTAATACTTTGCTAGCTGTCTTCAGAATAACGGTTTTAATCGTTTGCGATTATCCTCTGTCCTTTTGTTCTTGATTGACTGCAATTATTTTGGAAATCTATATTCTCATCCTGTTGTGAACATCAAACGTTGTAAATAATGAAAAACAGGCGCAGTTACTATGTGGTTGGTGGTCTATGCAGGTATCAGGCAGCTGAACTCCAAAATATCCTCGTCTTCTGTCATAATCAAAGCGTTATCCACAAATGTTCAAGAATAAATTTAAAGTATTCGGTAGCGATCAAAACTAGAAACGGGTATTTCACAACTCACCAGTTGCACTTCACGAACTAGGAATCACTGTAGTTATATGAGCTGGAGATTGTGTGAAATATTTACCTGCAAAAACTACTCGAAGCGGAAAACCTTAATTTATCATACTATGCTATTTGAACACAATTAATAAACCCAGTCAGAACCCACGAAATGCTTGAACTAGCATTGACGTTTCGTCACGACCAGAAGTGAGATAAAATACGTAATACATTCTGGAAGCATTATGAATACAGTTTGGAAATTTAAAGGAAGTTACCATCTTGTGCACGAAAAGTGCGTATATTCTTTTTCTATAGACTGACGTTTACGTTTTCACTGCGCGAGTGAAGCCAGCAACCCACTTCCTGATAAAGGTTATCGGAAACCCCTACAGCAGCACCTCAGGAATTGTCACAGTGATTTGATCTTTTTCTTTGTTGATTTTCTCCGGTCATCGATTATGTATGGCGTTGGTTTAGATATCTTTGAACAACTTTTTACTTCGTAATTTAATCCATTCTGCTCCGCCAGTCTTCTGAAGTACTTTGCAGGTGAACATGCTGAGTTTCGACGAACTGTAACAAGAATTTAATTAGTGAGAATCGACCTCTTGCCAGACTGCTTTTTAAGGCACTCGCCAATTCACGAGAGTTATAAAAAATTTACCACAGTATCAATTCGGAACACGCGGTTTGGGAAAACCACTATTAAATAATTTTGGGCATCCCACATTCCAGTTTGGTATTAATTATTTATGCTGACTAAATATTTAAATTTCTCCTTTTTTTCTTCTTTTTTTTACTTGTGTAAACCACATGATGCAGCTACCTGCATTATAACGATTCAAATTATTTGATTTGAGCTATCATATAATACCTTGTGCACATCAGGTCGAAATGCTAGTACTTAAACACAAAGACTAGCACAGTTACAAGATTTATTCTGCAGACAAAACAACGCAAAATTTATAGTTTCACGACTTTCGGATAAAACTGTATTACATTTGCCGTAATGTAAAAACTGCCAAAGTGCGCTAAAATATACAAATCTACTTATTTTTTTTTTTTGCTGCCATCACAAAGTATCTAGTATTTACCGACACTTAACACTACAGGCAAATATGATTTATGGTGAATACACACAGCACTTCTAAAATAAAATTTGAAAAATAACACTCCACACGAACGCATATNTTGCTGCCATCACAAAGTATCTAGTATTTACCGACACTTAACACTACAGGAAAATATGATTTATGGTGAATACACACAGCACTTCTAAAATAAAATTTGAAAAATAACACTCCACACGAACGCATATGTTTTTACATTAACATTGGCAGGCATATTTACATAAATGTTGGCAATTATGGGTATGATGTTTAATTTGGTGTCAATTAAAACATACTTTTACAGCCACTTATTTATGTCTCTTAGCAGTTTTGATTTTAAGGCATTGTCGCATAACCACTGGATATTGGGTACCACGGGAAAAACGAAATTTACACGTTGCGGAAGTCACGAGATAAAAGGAAATAATTAAAATTTACCGAAGCGATTAATTTATGTCATGTTTACAGTAAACTGAATAATTTTCAAACGCCTGCTTAAGATACACGTGTACGCACATTGTGTATTATTCCACAGCATGTAAAATTAACATTGCCTTGGGCATGATCACATTATTCATGGGATGTTGAAGTAAAACTTACAAATTATAAAAAAAAGTAAATATTCTGCAAATTTGCTTATCTTTACACTTATGAGCATAAAAATACAGAGAGCAAAAGAAATCATTTCAATATCCCCAAATGCTTACCTAACACCTTTATCTTAACGTTAAGACCTGGAACTACTAATACTCTATCGTTACCAACTTTACTGGGTGCTTGACAGGTGGCATATCCTTTAAAATATATGCAGGTGGGGGCAGCAACATTTTTAAAAAGTTGATTTCAAAAGTGCTTTATTAATCATGAACAGCCTATACCTGCAAATATTGATGGCAACTTTGTTGTTTAGCGTTTTATGTAACAAAATGATGCATTGAAGAATCATAATATCCAACGGTTCATTACAGTATATTTTAAAGCTTATCGTCACATAAACTTTCGCTATTTTCGTTATGTAAGTACTTTAAGTAAATTCCACGCACATTAACTTCAGGTTGTCGAATAGCAGAGATTTAAAAGTAATTATTTGTGACAAATGCAGATTAGCTACCGAAATTACAAGCGCTTTGTAGGAAATATAAATCATTATATAATATATTATAAATATTACGTTTCAAATGTAATATGATGTAGATTATATTAAATAGAAATAGTAAACACTTAACAGCCTACAGGAAATGTAAATCGATAAAAATGTCTTGAGTTTGGAAACCCACGTATTGGATGTAATATAGACAATGTAGTATAGCGCCATAATAAACACTGAATTTGTGATGAACACATGGCAAGAAGCGCACGAGACACGGAGTCTGCAACATCGATTTCTTGCTACGCAAGCTGGTCTTGCGGGCCACCGCAAGATGCACGGTTAAGAGCAGGCCGTCTCTGCCTGCTGCGTGATGTTTGAATTACTGCGCGAGTTAAGTAGCTATAGAGCGGTATAAAATGATGAGTTGACAATGTTTATGTTGTCGTCGAGCTTTATTTTTCGAAAATGACCTTGTTTTCTGTTCCGAGCAATTTCAGTTGAGAATCTCTAGGGGAGAAGTGCGAGTAGGGTATATATCGGGGTGTAGCGAGTGGTTTGGAGTCAGTCTACGCGGACCGCGCCGAATGGAGTCATTAAACTCTACTGATACGAAGCTGCCATTGGGGTGATGCTGCATCGGACCGCCTATGCCATGTGTAACTGTGATGGACTGTATCATCCAGCAAGGCAGCATTGTGAACCTTAGTCTCTGGGAGACTAATAACCACAAATTAGAGTTCCGCATTCAGGGAAAGGAATGAATCATAGTCTGTGGTAGTCAACAGGACAATATAGAGCGCGATTAGGCAGTTAACATCGGGGAAGTCGGCAGGCCCTGTCAGTAATCCTAGACCTTCGTGCCGATACAAAATCGGCACGAATTCTTTAATGCTAGGGAAGTCTGACGATGGTCACAAGAATAATGAAAACGTAACGTGAAGGAGTTATGTTTGTTGTTTATAATATAAGTAATTTATTTTAGGGCCATTACATAGTCATAAGTGATTTTGTAACAGCAGGCTCTTTGTATCACTTTCAGCTTGTCTGGTTGATGGGAAGCTAATTATGTTAGTTTCAAGTTATCACACACTGTCTGGGCTGTCGTGTTGTATAGGTGAGTGAGTATGCTGTGTCTTCGTCACTGCAGGCAGTGTGGAACGCATCGCGAGCTAGTAGTTTGGTTTCTAGGCTGTGGCGTTAAAACTGTAAGTACACTGTTCTATGTTTTCGTCATGGCCTTTTATGCGAAGTTGAACTTAACGCCTTTGTACTGGTAAAGGAAAATAAGGACATAGGTGATTTGCAGTTCCACAGGTTCGGTAGCGACAAAGGAAAGCGTGATAGTGGAACGTATTGGTGACTGTAGTACGCCCCTGATATTATTTACCGGTTTTGTTTGACTTATGTCAGGGAACTTCACTTGATATACTCGAGTTCCGGGAGAGAATGGATGTTCCGAAAAAAAAAGTCGCGGTAAAGATACTACCGGGTATGTATAAAATTAGACATTTTACAGAGAATCTTAAAACCACTCGCGCGTTGCAATCCCAATTCGCACCGGATACATAATCCACGGACTGGTGTATTGCTGCACGAATTCGCTCCGTCTAGCCTTTGATTTAGACCTGTTCACGGTCAACTGAGAAGCTGCAATCATCTTGTGCCGTGGTGAATGCTGTTTCGTAGACGCCCTATTCCTGCCCACAGACGAGCCGCGCCTTTGGGTGGCTGGTCACACGCTGTGAAGACGCTCGCAGTCCACGGCATTAGCCCACATTCTCAATTCAACGCGAAGAGTCCCCTTTGACGTCTTGAAGTCCACTGCATTCATTCGCTGCTCCACGCGCTCTTAAGGACTGCCTCCCAGGGTGCCATTCCGAAACGTTACTCTGCGAGTAAACTTTTCTCTTCGGTTGTCCCAAATCACTCTTGAGTGTTTTACTCGCTCTTGGCAGTGTCCCGAAACTACAGAGTAATTACTTTGAGCATCTTGCCAGAGTAAAATCTTTACATGCACTATTTCAGCGAGTAACGAAGGGTAAACTGAAAATGGCCGGAATTTAAGTAAAAGTAAACAAACTCAAAGGAAAAATGGACATTCTGGTTGCAGACACAGAAAATTACAAATTACGAGTAATAAAGTTCGTATTTTTATTTGAAAGTTAACTTGTATAAAGGTTGCATTTTTAGACGTAATGTTTATTATTAACTTATGGTTAGTAGAGTTGTTTATTTATATAACGAATTTTTTGGAAAATAAGGAATTTGGGGAAAGTGTTAAATAACTTTTGGAATTTATATTGGTTGCTTAATTGGTACATATTTGTAAACACAGTATACTATTAACATTAAGCTCTTTCCAAAACCATATTGACTCTTGCTTTCTTCAGCTGTTAATCTCTTTTACTTTACTCTACTCTTGGAGTAACGTTCTGAAACACTGACCAATGGAGTGAAGCTGTATCTGCAGCTGCGGTCGTTCTCTCCGTATTATTCTCATTTCAACGGCTCTGATAAACTCCGACTGCATTATTCACTTGACTGTAAACATTTCCTTGGCGTTCTGGTTTAAGACACTGCGCAAGCCCTCCAGGTAAATCAGCCGGGTGTCTGCAACTGACATCTCTTCTATTATTTGTGTACTCTCTTCGCCCCCTTCTAGGCTAGACGGAACACTGCGCACGGCGAAGGTATGGATTATTTACGTAAGGGAGAGAAAGCTACGTATACCATGCAGGTACGTAATAAGTTCCAGGCACAAGAGTTCTGCCGTAAAATGTTTTGCAGCAGTATTTATGCATACAACTTACTTGTAGTTTTATTATCCCGCCATAAAACGATAACATCTTTTCTTAAAGTACCATTATTGCGTTCTGCAAGCATGCACGGCAGCCTCATTTTATGGCACAAAACGAGAAGGCATTTGACGAAGGCTTTAAAGTAACATGGCCTACTTTTATAGCATCTGTTCTTGTTAATTTTTGCTAGAAGAAAGACGTTTTCGACATCTCAGCAACCGGCAGTGGCGAAGGAGACTTTTATTCATACGTGAGTCCGAACTTCTTTAGTATAATGTCTTGTGCCGAAATTAAACAGCGCGCGAGATAGGTTGCAGTGTTTTTGTAATAGACGTTTTAGAACAAACTATTTCACGTGTGTACAATCTGTTTGCTCACAATGGAAAATGGCACTTCAGACTTGGGCGTAACATAACTTTCAACAGATCACGCTTGTTGCAAACAATATTTTGAAGCTCTTCAATACGCCTTAAACGACATTTCCAGACTGTCATAGCTTAAAACACTGTGGGCGAATTCTTCCGAAACTAGTATAGGGCCCTCCATTGAACTTAGCTACACAATTTACGCCAATAATACATTTATAGGGCACGTTTTTAAGTCCTATAGGTACACGAAACACGAGTGAACACTGCACACCAGTTCAGAGCCTTGAGCGTAGAGGCGATGGCGCACTTGTTGCGCGTGACTATGTCGTCCTTGTCACTCCAGCGCTTCTTGGCGTCAAACGTCGAAAATAGCTCCTTACGATGCAAAAAAAGTAATCCACAGGAGTACAACACCCTGGCAAATATAAGCTCACAAAGCTGACAAAAGCGTGTGATTGGCTGAAGCATTCTGCGAAAGCTTCACTATTGACTGGTGGGATGCCAGCTGCAAGTATGTTATCAAGCACTGATTGGCGAACCGCGTCCCAACATTATGCTTGCCCGTGACGCCATCTTGCTGGCGTGTGAGACTGGAGTTTGCGTAATAGGCAGCGGTTCACCTCTGTATTATTAAGTGCTCTGTGATCATTGACCACTGAGGCTAGCAATTTACAGAGAGAAAAAGAATTTTCCTTCCTATGCACTGTGCCCATAATTGTGCGCACTTGGTATGAAAGGGGTTAAACCAAATAAAGTAAAATTTGAGTTATTTATATAGATTTGATCTTCAAAGTATGTCTTCTGAAGCAGGAAATTCACTTTGGAGTTGGTTTTTTTCATAAACGTCATAATTCTGGAAACCCGACGTTTACCCGAATTGGATCCCCAGGAAATTATTTGATGGATGACAGTGCCAGTACATGGAGGTGTTAATAATCAGACTGCTGTTATTAGTATTTATTCGGCACCCGTTTTGTTCTTTCGTCCGAAGATGAAGTTGAAGCTTGGTAATGAAATATGGACTTATATATAACTAATTGGCACTACTACCAATTTGCATATTATTGGTCATGTAGAGATTGTCTATAACGCATAAATGTCAATAAAGTTTGTTTGACCGAAATTGGTTAAGCGGTTCTCTTTTTATTTTTCAAGTTTATGAACTTAGAAAATTTCTCACCTGCATGTCACGCTATATCTAGGTATTACATTAGCGTGTCGCGTTTAACCTTTTCCCAGTGCAAATTTGACATTGGAGACAACACATTGTAGCTGGAAGTTCTTATCTGTTGATTGTTTAGATTACCTCTTTGCTGGAATTTCACATCCCCGCGCTGTTATCGTGTTATCTATGACGTAATATATGTCGTCAGTTGCAAAGTTTGCACAAGTCTAACCATTTGCCCATCCGCCTTTGCATAAAACAGACTGCAGCGAATGTTTTGTCGACGCGTTGACGTAGGGCCTTCTACCGAGTCTTTCGGGGTGCCATCAGGAATGTTATTCTTGGCCGCCAAGTGACCAAGGGTTCAGAAAGTCTTTCCGAAACGCGCGAAAACACCAACCCTCTTGCTTCGGGGCATCAGCAGTTTGTTACGGAACGGATCCTCTCAAGTTCAGGATTATCCTCAACCGCCGCAAGATCCAGCCATCCCCCCTTTTCCTTATACTGGCACGTCTTTCCCCCCCATTCTACCCCTCTCCATACTCTCGTGAGGCACAGGCTATTACTCCCTGCACCCCCAGTACATCGGCCGGTCCGCTGAACCCCCTTCTCCGCGTAACGTGGCTACCCGCGGAAGCCCATCATTCACGTGGATACCGGCCTCGCCCGAGGGGTTGCTGGGATTATGTGGGGGGTTGAAGGGGTGGAGAGGGGGTGGCAGGCGTTACCGCGTCTGGCCGAGGAAACCGCCAATTTATCGGCGGTCCAGCNAGTTCACGCTCGCGCCTGGAAGGTCATGGCTCTGCGACGTGGTTGCTGGGCCGTCGACGCCGAAGGAGGGCACACCGAAAGAAAAAGGTTTGTTAGTACCAAAACTATTTGGCTGATTATTCCCTCGGAGAAATTTTGTTGAAGGTAAAAAGAAAACAGAACGTGGTGCACAATAACATGTAGATTGACTTCAGCTTACCATACATTTTTTTATTGAATATATTTTTATTGGCTGCTACACATTCGGTTGGCAGTAATAATATACTCCATTCACGTTTACTTACAGCTTTTCTGAAGTTCTACTTCTAGAATATTCTTCCGCCTCATGCAAACAAAGCTTAGACATTTACACCACAGGGCCACCGCACCGCATTCGTGCGCACTCAGTGTAATAATATTTTGCATTAGAACTATTTCTTACTAGCGATTACCAAAATACACATCTTCTTACTGTCTCTATTTTTACTAGTTATAAATATAGTATCATAATTTATAGGTAAAATGAAAGTAAATGTCCAATTTAACCAAACAAAGAGGTACTTTTACTTTTATACAAGTATAAAATGCTTGTGATTCATGGCATATTGAGTAAACAACCAAACATGTCATATATGGGATGTTTTGTCAAAGGTTTGATTCAAAATGAGTGAAGAAACCGCGAATAGACTATATTCGTGTTGTCCAGAGTAACACATTTTACAACTACAAACTTCTTCCGTTACATTCTGTGCACAGGCGCTGGCATATTGGAAATTGCCACTTTCTGGCCTTGCAACGACAACTTATTTGTCCGTTTTGTTCTTCTGGTATCAGTTTACGAAATAATTTATAAAGAGTATTCTTAAGAAATTTGGGTTGGACTACGTGATCCCTTATGTTACACATGGATGATTCCGGAAAATAAAGTTCCTTGAGATGACTTGTTCAGGCCTTGCGTGCATGCTCAAGCCACTGCCTTTAACTACGAGCGAGGTGAAGAAGTGGTAACACGCTGAACTCGTACTCGAGAGGACTCGGGTTGGTATCTTTGTCCGGCCGCCCTGATTTCAGTTTTCAAGTGAGTGTGAGTGAGTGAGTGAAGAGATTTGGTCGGCTATTAACATCGAGGTTTTTAGAGCCAACGACGGTGAGGCGAGGTACGGAGCACCACCAGGATGCAAGGACGAGGGAAACGGAATATCCCCGAGAAAATCCGCCAACCAGCGGCATCACCCGGAACGATCCCCACATGAAAAAACCCGGGGGGTGACCCCGTCGGGAATCGAACACATTTTGCCTTTGTGGGAAGTGAGAAGTCTAGTCAATACACCACCGTGGCCCTTTCAGTCCTCGAGGATTGTCCGAAAGCACCCCAGGTTCCTTAAAGTCCACAAGATACCCATTTCCCTAACAGTTTTCATACATATTTTGTGCTAGCGTTTCTGCTCCCGTGTAGATTACAATCGAGCCCCGTCCAGAGGAGCCTGGCTCCAGGTGTAACACGTTTCGTACCAATGGGCGTGCCCGAAACGGTAACAGAACGTGTTCTAAATTTCTACTATACCCACGGGGCTGCGACAGACAAGATAGCGGACACCAGAGTAAAAACTTCAAGTCGTTTATGTCCGTTTACTAAAAGATCACGGGTTCTGTAAAGCGTATTTATGTACACAATGAAACTTAATGTACGCGTAAGTAACGGGAAACGTTTCAAATTATCCCCACTGTAATAATAAAACTATAAAAACAACTTTAAAAATACGTAACCATGAATTTTTGTCCTGTATACAACCTTTTACACAAAAAATTTGCAGGTTGTGTGTGTAGCTCCGTTGGTGCTCTGCCCTCATAGCTCAGGGGCAGAGTGGCCGACTTGTAGTCGGAGGGGCGGGAGTTCACACTCCGGTTCCTCCGCGGTAGACTCTCAGTTCGCATGTCTCGCACATGTGTACTGTGGATTTGTCATCAAGTCGGTCTACTTTACTTGAGCTCGTCACACGGCAAACTGCACACACACATTGTCCGACGTCGCACGTCACTCACGCTATGTCCAAAGACAATTTTATCGGTCAATAAAGTAAACTTAAAAAAAAGTGGGCTGGTGGTCGGGGTCTGCGCAGCATTGTTTTAGGGGTTAAAGTTCAAAACTACCTCGTGTAGCGATATTTTTTATAGTTATTTTATGTGATATATTATTGCTGTTTATAATTTATGTTATTGTTAGAAAACGTTTATTTCTAGAATATCTTTGTCTAAAAGCAATAATACGCAAGTAACTGCACAGTGCAATCGGCTGGCTATGATCGATAGCTAATAAAGTCGATTGGTTTCTAAAGTAGATTATTTGAGTTGTGTAGCATGAGTAATGCTAACAGACACACATAGGCCCTATTTTTTAGTATTGTGATATTTTTGCCTTATTTTGGCCTTTTTACTATAAAAGCTTGTTTAATTACGCAAAGCACAAGATTATTATTGTTAAAGATAAATATTTAATTACGAGGGCTGATTCAGAAGTTATGGCAGCTATTGTTTATCTGCCGAAAATGACCCAAAACAGGAAATGTACTATATACATCGTCACAGCATTTCGACGAGAGGCGGTGCACATTGACGGATCTCATGCAGTCGATGGTATTTCCCGTCTGCCTCATCGCTGGCAACGAACCGTGGACAACCTCGGAGACTACTTTGAAGGATGTTAAACAGCTCGTGCACGTGCGATACGTATCCGTTCATATGAGTGTATGCAGTTTGTACGAGAATACATCAACTAAACGGTGATTTCAAGCAGCCTTGTTTGTCTGTGTTCCTTGCCGGACATTCCTGCATCCATGCCCCATGTGGTATCACCTTCAAAACGTACATATCGTTCACTTTCAAATGTACGTAGTACAATTCCTGTGTTGGGTCACTTTCGGGAGATCAACAATAGTTGCAATGACTTATGAATTAATTCTCGTAATTTAATAACATTTTAATGAGTCGCGCAGATTTTCGTTGTACATAAGCAGTAGTGCTGTTACTAACATCATTTCCCATACATTAATAGTCTAGTACCGTACTCAGAAACTTAAATAAATTCAGTCTTTAGGAAAAAAAAAACAATCTTAGCACTTTTTGGATGTACCACAAAGCACCTACATATAATATTTGATTGCACTTGTACTCCTGCGAACTGCTGAATGTCTACCATTTGCGAATTGTTTTTACCTGCCATTTACAATTTTCTGTTGGCCCTTTAGGTAACGTGCGGGTATGAACCGATGCTTTCTTTCTTATCTTCTGCCATATAAACTTTTATGCCTTCTGTTGTGCCCATGGGTATAACAGAAGGTAGCAGAAATAGGGTATCGTGTTGAGCCGACTTTAACAAAGGCCTTGGATGGTTTCTTTCTTCATCATACTGTCGGCGAGACGTTGAACCATTCTTGCCCACTAAAGCCCGCAACACATAACTAACTTTTGTGAAAATGACCACTAGTATTGCTGCTAGCTTCATTAACATAATTTCCGCGACTAACGGAAACATCAGTGCCTACCAACAGACTGAATCCACCGGTGAGCACAAAATTCAGTTTGTAGTTGCTACTAAATTATAAAATGATAAAAACATTTTGTGGACACCAATAACAATTTTTGGTAGGCACAAGTTTTTTCAGTGCACTCAGCATCTATAACCGTTTAGTTAAATGTTTGTGTAGACAATATTTAATGCCCAGTGGAAGGGGATTTTTAAGCACATTCTATGAAGGTTGCAAACTGTGTACAAGAAAAGAAGAAACCGTTAATTCACAACAAATTTAAAAATCAGTTGAAATTTTTTTTGTAAATTAACATAATTTTTCTTTTTTATGATTTTATATTGCTAGTAACATTTGGAAGGAAATAAAGAGAATCAACTACCACCTAAGAAACTTGTCATTTTTAATCGTTCTCGTTATTGTTTTCAGGCCCAATTAGTTGTCAATGTTACAATTTGTATTTGTAATTGTCCTTCTAAAAATAATTAATGAAGTGAACCCCCTACTCAATGTCCCGCTCAATTAAGAGGATTCAACACAGCTGCTGAACATATGCATTTTCATTGGAGGCCTTCCTGACATGCGCAGTGGCGTGTATAATATTTTCATAAAGACAATTTTGTGCCAGCCGATCAACAGGAATTTTTTGTATCAGCGACCTTGATAAAAGTTTCTTGTAGTTTTAAATTTGAATAACTGTATTCCTAGTATATTCGTAATAATTTTTACAATGTCTGTATTGATATTTCTTGAATTTGGTATTTCAAAAGCACATAATTCATCTCACATAAAAGCTTTATCTCCCACTGTCCTGGCTGATTTTCTTTGAAGAGAAACTTCTATTACTGTGCGAGTGATGGATCGCTTTCGCGATGCCCGAGGAACGTAACCACGAGCCACAGAAGAAAGGGAGAGACGAACCATTGGGTCCGAGAAGTACTTGTTACGTAATATTAGCTCACACAGTGGANGAGCAGAAGGCAGTTGTAAATGGTGACGCAGCTGCCAGTAATGTCGCCCACGGAAAAGCGACGCACGTGCCGGCGCTAGTTTCCGACCGTGAACATGATTTTAGATAGTGTGCAGTGTACCATGAACAAGCGATTATATTAGAGGATGGCGTGTCGGGGGGTTAACGATGTACTTCAGCTGTGATAGAATTTCAACCACTGCAATCTGTGACAGAACCACGATCGCCCGCAGGCACGACCACGTTTTAGCTGTACGTTTTCATGCGATAGCGATGAAGTTGGGCCAGGGAAACACCCCCGTCAAAATAATAATAAACAAACTAATAACAAAAAAAAGTTTAATATTGCTTTGTGTTATTAAATTTTCATGTACTGCGTCATTCAGCTTTTTTTGTTGTTGTTTGTAAACACACGGCGGCCATTTTTTTCTTTAAGTAGTAGTAGTAGTAGCAAACAACGTTCATTACATCATCGCCAATACAACTGTCAAAGTCACATGGTCAACAGTGATGAATATGTTTGTTTACGTTTGGTTTTCGAACAGACGGTACCTTTTATACAAATTAAATTTTTTGACTTCGCAAGTACATTATAGTTGTATGAAAATCGGGTCAGAGGGAGTGTAAAAAAAGGTTTGAAATAACTTAAATAACCTCACATCCTATAAATATTGGATTTGATAGCTCTGTTGGCAAAGAAAATCAGTTCAATGTTGGAACACGGCGAGTGATTACTACGATATCATCATGTGCACTGTACCCCATTTTCGCCTACGCACAGTTAAAAAAATACGTTTAGAATTTTGTGTACAGGAAATTAAAGTATTTCTTTGAGGCTTTTTTGTTCCGCTAAGAAAATATTGCTTTACTTCAAGGGGAACTTAAAGCAACCTACGTTTGTTGTAATTAAATTTTTTCTTCCTACGTTTTTGTTTTATGGCGATATTAAATTTCTCTGTAGGCAAGAAAAAAATTTCTTGAGCTTNAATTTTTTCTTCCTACGTTTTTGTTTTATGGCGATATTAAATTTCTCTGTAGGCAAGAAAAAAATTTCTTGAGCTTGTGCAGTTAAATGTAAAGAAATTTTGTTGTACAGAATGTCCGAAAAATTTTTTTTCGACTACAAACGTTATTTATATCTGCTACATGTAATACGGAGATGTGAAACTGGTGCCAAAATGATGGCNTTTTTTTCGACTACAAACGTTATTTATATCTGCTACATGTAATACGGAGATGTGAAACTGGTGCCAAAATGATGGCAAACTAACCAATTTGTTTGTTGCAGGTTTCAGTAACGAGGCTGCAATGTAGCAGTTGCAATGTCCAGGAAACCGGACATGTTCACAAATCAGGAGAAAACTCAATGTGTCCTCTGGTACCACGAGACCCAATCACCAATAACAGTGCAAAGGAACTTTCAGACAGCGTATGGTAAGATGCCGCCTGATGTCAAGGGCATTGATGGTACGGCAAGTTCAAGAATACAGGATCTATTGATCACTTATAGAGAACTGCTCGGTCATCAACCTTAGCTGAAAGGGTGGAAGAAGTGAGACAGTATTTCGTGCGAAGTCCCAAGAAATCCATTAGTGCAAAATAATTTTAACGGGGAAAAATAAATNAGAAGTGAGACAGTATTTCGTGCGAAGTCCCAAGAAATCCATTAGTGCAAAATAATTTTAACGGGGAAAAATAAATCGTTTGAAACAATAAACTCATGTAAAATAATTATTTCCTTAATTTTAATTTCTCTTTTGTTACTACAATTATAAAAATTTCCATGAACGAGTTTCCATTTATAAAAGTTTGTTATATTAGTGGCTGTGTGAGTGACGGCGTGTGAATAAGCGCGCGCGTGTACGTCAGAGGCAAGTAAAGATTTAAACCAAACATTTTTGGTCATAAATGTATAAAATGCTGTACTANTGTGTGAGTGACGGCGTGTGAATAAGCGCGCGCGTGTACGTCAGAGGCAAGTAAAGATTTAAACCAAACATTTTTGGCCATAAATGTATAAAATGCTGTACTCNCTGTGTGAGTGACGGCGTGTGAATAAGCGCGCGCGTGTACGTCAGAGGCAAGTAAAGATTTAAACCAAACATTTTTGGTCATAAATGTATAAAATGCTGTACTATTGACACACAAGTAATAAACAGTTAGGAAATTATGACAAACATCAGTTTGCATACGGTGACAATACTTCAAGAAAACAAGTTCTTAGGCGTCAGTTCAGCTAAGTGAATAACTTACTTATTGTGTAAGTATAGTAAAGCATTTTATATTGAAAACTGAAGCGTAAATTTTGACTAGCGTAGTGACCCCAAACTACGCGTAGTATTTTGCGCATTCAAACCTCACTTCATTTCATTGCAACATAAATGCAAAAGAATCGATATTGCATTGAAAATTAAATATTTAAACCAACATATTGTCTTAATTTTTTTTATTTTATTGTTTTTTTTTAACTTATGCAGCACCCGTCACTGTTTACGCAAATAGCGTGCAGGATTTGTTTGTATTGATTGCATGCTACCTACAGTCATTTGTATACAATTTAAGGGTTGATTTGGATAAAGGCATGTTTCCAAGAGAAAAAAAACTTTACAAGATAAATATTTTTGTTTACCTGTCACAAATAACATAATAATTTTAAAAGTTTTATTATTTCAAAAAATGTTAAGTATCATTGCGAGAGCAAGGCATATAATAATAGAACAACATCAATCAAGCACATTGTATATAAAAAAAAATTTAAATCTCGACAAACTAATTTTTTAAATAAAATGAGCCCTTATCCAGTTCAACGCTTAAATTAATTGCATGTCTTAAATTCACTTGTATGTCGTATACAATTGATTTTATATCTTAAATTCATTTGCATGTCTTATACAATTATTCGCATGTCTTCTGTTCATTTCCTTGTAACCCACATGCTGTTTCATGTGATCTACATTCAGTTGCATACGACCCACATTCATTTATAGGTAACCTGCATCCAATTGCATATGCTTTACATACGGTTGCTTATCATCTAGTAATCTCCATGCAATATACTTTCTTCTGCATTTCTATCTCTCCCCACAGTCCATAATGCAATGCAGGTTTACACACACGGTCATTGTAAAATTGCACAATTGATGATGCACAACTCTACTGACATAGGTGTTCATACAACGACTATGTAGCAGTAAAAATACATAATTCAAGGTTTTAATACATTAAGTTGGTGTATTTTGACACGTACTTCAAAATGTGTAAATTAACACAAACATTCTGTTTACTAAGCCATATATTAATGTATTTTTACCAAAGACACGTAGTAGCCCTTGGATTAATAAGAAAATCTTTGTAAAATTAGACGTACTGTAGTTGTTTTTACAAATTTCACATACAAAATGTAAAATTGCCAAAACTTTTTGTGTGTAAATTTACACTTACTTTTTACAGTAAAAGCTGTAATTAATGCAGTACAAAAAAATTAAGGAAAAAAAATGGAAGAAAAATTTAAAAATAGGTGAATTTTGATTTAGATGTTAAGAAGAATGTTTATTTTGACGTAGGCTACTGAATTATACGAATTTTTGGCATGAGCTATCACCACCCTCTTCAAAACATGAACGCCCAATGTAATTTTTCAGAACTTTTTTAGATTTAAATTATTAATGGCGTAGTTCTATACAGAAATGTCGCAGTGCATTTTTATTTTTAGGAGAAAATTTTTTTGCAGTCTTCTTTTGCTCCGTGACTGTCACCGACGTAAATTTAGGAACATATGTCATGTCCAATATAAAAAAAAAATAACTTTTTNTTTTTGCTCCGTGACTGTCACCGACGTAAATTTAGGAACATATGTCATGTCCAATGTAAAAAAAAAATAACTTTTTTGAAGCAGCGGTACTCTGTTTTTAACACACGTGCCCTAATTCAGCTCCATTCTGTTTTATTCCCCCGCAATTTGGTCAAAAACGGTACAATTTGACTGCACCAATAGAGGGAGCTAGATACACGAACAGCGGAAAATATTCCTTGGAATCTTGCACATATTTATTGGTTCCCCCTCCCCCTAAATCAAAATGGCATCTCTCTACACAAAACACCAACTCTGGGCATAAAATAGAGGATTACTTCTAGCGTATGCACGACGTGAGGTAATTTTAAACGTGGCTGCCTTATTCATATTGCGGATTCTATCACCATCCTCGATACTGACTCCGAAACGTCGGTTTCTCTTCAGCTAGTCTTCTTATCTAAGGCGTGTTCACGTCGTGCTTGTAATACAACTTGAGAAAGGGAGATATATTATGTCTGTAGGGGATCTAGGCAAAGACGATGAAGTTTCCGAACGTCTTCATCGAAGAACGTCTGCAGTGTTTCTCTGGACAAATATACTAACTAACTTTCGTCAGTCATTGCAGCTGCATGTTTCTGATTAATGAAACTAGATTGTAAGGTTGAGGAAAGTTGGCTTCATATAATGCAATTAAAAATTTAATATTTGTCTTAATACGGTCACGGATTTTNTGTAAGGTTGAGGAAAGTTGGCTTCATATAATGCAATTAAAAATTTAATATTTGTCTTAATACGGTCACGGATTTTGTATTTATGTTTTCCATGTTACTTGTACGGCATTTAAAATTCGATGAAGTCATTTTTAGAAAAGTGGGCGGAACTTAGAAAAAAGAACGTGAAGAATTAATGATTCACGCATTAAATACAAAACATATATTGACTAACATTTTCTTGAAAAAATACACTAATTTAATACAACAAGCTAGAAGCAGGAAAAGGGAGCCACGGTGGCTGAGCGGTTAGACTGCTCGCCTCCNTGTAAGGTTGAGGAAAGTTGGCTTCATATAATGCAATTAAAAATTTAATATTTGTCTTAATACGGTCACGGATTTTTTATTTATGTTTTCCATGTTACTTGTACGGCATTTAAAATTCGATGAAGTCATTTTTAGAAAAGTGGGCAGAACTTAGAAAAAAGAACGTAACGAATTAATGATTCACGCATTAAATACAAAACATATATTGACTAACATTTTCTTGAAAAAACACACTAATTTAATACAACAAGCTAGAAGCAGGAAAAGGGAGCCACGGTGGCTGAGCGGTTAGACTGCTCGCCTCCNTACACTAATTTAATACAACAAGCTAGAAGCAGGAAAAGGGAGCCACGGTGGCTGAGCGGTTAGACTGCTCGCCTCCCACCAAGGTGAACCGAGTTCAATCCCCGGTCGAATCACTCCGGATTTTTACAAGTGGGAATCGTGCCGGACGATGCCGCTGGTCGGCGGGTTTTCTAGGGGATCTCCCGTTTTCCCCACCCTTTCATTCTGGCGCTGCTCCATACTCACCTCACTTCACCCTCATCGGCTCTCAAGACCTCGCTGCCAAGAGCCGACCAAATCTCATCACATAGCTTATTATATATGTTATACGATATTATACGCCGAACGAATATGGAGAAATAATTCAGCACATCCCAGAGCATTTAAAGAAGAAGAGCCCCACTTATTGGGAACATATTACATGCCCTAAATGAGTTGTATATTGACTTATTATAATCGGAAAACTTTTAGGTTTCAGCTGGCAGGTTTATAACCTAAATATAGGCATTTTACCTGGCCACATAATAGAGCAGCTTATTCAAGATAAGTTAAAATGAACTACTAATTTGGACATACTCCATTTTAACACTTTGCTTTTAGTCACACGAAAACCACAATATGTTACAGAAACTTGGACAAGAAAATAATAAAGTAAAAATAAAAAAACGGGCCTGTTTTGGCTGTTGTCAACAAATATGCGAGTGTCATAGAAATTATTTTATGGAATTGATATATCTAGGCAGATATCACAAGACAAAAGAGAGACAACATTAATTTCATTACTTAATGGATTAGTTAACCATTTTGGTCCCAGTAGCCTATACCTATCTGTATCGTTGCAGTGCAATTGTCTTTAATGGACTGCACTTCACAGAGAAGAAATCAGTGACCATTGAGGGAAGTTCCTCACGTACGGAAAATATAATTCGCGGTTGATGGCATAATCTGTAGTCCCGCAAACAAGCTCCGCCAGTTGACATGAAGCACAAACATAATTTTATTGGTACCAACCGAAGGCATTCGGAACAGTTCCGAACAAAAAACTGTTGCAGCGTATAAACCGATATATTTATCTGCAACTGAAATGATAAAGAATCACACCCATTGCAAGAATCAAAGATCACTTGGAGAAACATACATGAAACGACCGGACCAACAGAACGGGCATAAACGGAACGCGCAGTAATTGACAAAGGTCAATAATGCACGCTTGGATGGCCGGCTGAGGATATTGTCGCTCGTTCTGACGTCCCGTGCGATGGCGCTGAATTCTGCGCAGCTCGAATTCGCAGTTCCGGTACAGTCAGTTCCTAGCAGGGACGCTGGGAACTGCGCGCACGAGGACAGACGAACGCCCGGGCAGAGGCGATGCCAAGCGGCAGTTTGTTGCGGGACGATGCCCAGCGTTAACGTCTTTGTAGGGGAGTCAGGTTTTTTTAACTGCCCGATGTGAAGTTTTGCACGGCATGTCAGGGAGCTGGAGCTAAGGCGGCTGTACTCACGAATTGGAACTGCTGCAAAGGTTCTAACTGGAAAGAGAATTTGCAATAATTAGTATTACGTTAGTTGAGCGGTATGACAAGACCTTGAAGTAATGATAATTTATTTTGTCCCTTAAAACGTAGAACTAACTTACTGTCTAAACGCTTATTTTAAGTGTCTCTATTTATTGTCAAGTTTTGTTTTATTCCACTATATATATTTTTCGGTGTATTTAAGTTTTATTTATAGTGTAAAAGCTGTATCTCTAAATAGTATAAAACTAAGTCGCTTATCCACGTCTGTCTGTGTATTCGCTTAGCACTCCTAAACTACTTGATGGATTTTGATGTGGTTTTCAACATCATTTAGAAACATTCTTGAGGAAGGTTTTGGTTTATAATACATTTATATTTAATGTAAGGATAGTAGAGAAATGTCGACGTTTGTCGTAAAAAACAGCTTTTCGGGTGCTTACATGGCTTGCGCTGACTAAACCATAAGAGAGACATAAAATTAACGCGCTACAGAATTGTAGCTCTCAAAAAGGTCTACAAAAAAGTCCACAATAGCATATGTTTATCTTTTAAGGATGACCCATACTAACCATTTTTGTCTTTCAAAGCTTGATTAAAAATAATGGCTCACTTGCGAAGCCGTATTGACCGACATAGTATTAATCCTTATTCAATTAATTATGTTAGTTACCTTAATAATTTAGTTAAGATCAAATTTGTCCATTACACCATATAATTTAAATTAATATATTAGAAGATATCACAGGTTTTCCTATTATACCCGGGCAAAGTCGGACAATTCTGCTAGTTTTGAATAAATAAGACAGTTATACAACTGCTCTTCTTACCATTTTCTCTTATTGTCTGTAAATGGTTTGTCATACCTAAGCTTAATTGGTTACTAATTTAACCACACCCATTTCTGTAGAAGATTTAAAGTCAGAAATACTAGTACAGCCTTAACGAATATAATATTGATTTGTTAATTCTTGAGTGTGTGTGCATAGCTACCTTCTATAACGTAATCGCAAAAGTTGTATTTTGGAAACTATATTTTCCTGAAGTCACGCTTGTTGAACTGTGAACGCTGATCCTGAATTACTCAAATTTCGAAGTTCCTAGCCTATATGCCAACTCACCTAGGTCATGATAATGTGAAAAACGCTGCGGCAGCTACCCGGAAACAAAGCGCCTATCGATATGCTAGATGGACCCGCTATTCACCAACTGCCAGCACTCCGCATAGCGCAACGAGCTGATAGCACTCACCAAATACAAAAACTTGTTTAACAAAGTAATTTTTTTTTGTCCGACGTGGAGTTGAGTATCATAAATAACAAATCATTACATTTTTTTCACGAAGATAATGTTATTATGAAAATGACATCTATATTAATACACATGCCAGTAAGTTAGGTAAATCACAGACAAGTATTTAAAAGGGGTTGATTTTTAAAATTAGTTTTGTGGCGGGATTTAGTACATACTTATTGTGTAAAGAGAACGTGTAACGATTCATGGGTGAGGCACCATTTAAATTACCGCTGCGTAAGGAGCCTCGGTAACCGAGCTGATAGCTCACAGGCCGCCATGTTCGATTCCCGGCAGAGGTAATCCCGGGTCTTCGCACGGCGGACGGTGCCGGCGGCTAGCGTCCTGTTTCCCCCGCTCTTGCATTCTGCAATTTTCACTGTGTATAACCTAGGCATGAATCAAGACTTTTTATCTTGCTACATGCGAAAAAAAAAAAAACATTTTCGCGCCTCCACCCTTTAGCTACTACTCATCTCATTGCAAATTGTTCTCTTCATAATTCTATCTCTCGCTCTTGCAATTATTATTTTTTGGCAGCTATCTTGAAATTAGGTCACACGTTATTGATTATTTTTAATTACTCAAGATAAATTATAATTCTATTGGTGTGCTAATAAAAGAATACCTAAACTACAGTTCGCTTTTAATTAATCTAATTTTTGAAATTTTATTGAAGTATATTGTATACGCCCCAGCAAAAAGACTTTTAAGTTATGGAAACATAACAATTGTTAAAAATTGACATAGATAATAATAAAATATTGAGATAAAATATAACGGCCAATAAATTTATCTCAGCTTCCTCGGAGAGATAAAAGTTACAGAACGTCAAAAGCGATTATCTAATAGCGAGATTTATTTCAGACTATAACAAAACTTTGATCACGTATATTTTCTTTATGTATAGCCAACTAAAATTGTTAAGGCGCCGCTAACACAGCGCCCCTACAGTTGGACACTCCATGCGGCCGCATGTTTCCATTGAGCCTTAATCCGTCCCTGATGTGACATGACCTGTTGTGCCCTCACGTGATACTTATTTACAGGCTGTACGCGCATTTTTGAAAGCCGCGAATACGATTTTATTCTCTGCCCATTTTGTAATCTTCCGCATTAATGCTACCGTGTACATTGTCACNTGAAAGCCGCGAATACGATTTTATTCTCTGCCCATTTTGTAATCTTCCGCATTAATGCTACCGTGTACATTGTCACGTTATTCATACGGCGAACAAACGTAATTTTGGAATTCACTGGAAAAAGTAGAAGTTACAAATATGCATATTATTACTCTTATCAGCATAAGAGTAGAAAATAAGTGACATAATATTCAGAGTCTAAAAATTAAAAAAAAAACTAAAAAAAGTAGTGAACGCAACGTTAAAATATTAAACTAATATTCCAATTCACTGCCAGCGTTGACATGAGTATGANTGAAAGCCGCGAATACGATTTTATTCTCTGCCCATTTTGTAATCTTCCGCATTAATGCTACCGTGTACATTGTCACATCATTCATACGGCGAACAAACGTAATTTTGGAATTCACTGGAAAAAGTAGAAGTTACAAATATGCATATTATTACTCTTATCAGCATAAGAGTAGAAAATAAGTGACATAATATTCAGAGTCTAAAAATTAAAAAAAAAACTAAAAAAAAGTAGTGAACGCAACGTTAAAATATTAAACTAATATTCCAATTCACTGCCAGCGTTGACATGAGTATGANAAAAAAAAGTAGTGAACGCAACGTTAAAATATTAAACTAATATTCCAATTCACTGCCAGCGTTGACATGAGTATGACGTCATTGCTTACGTTAAAATGTAAACAATGACGGGTAGAGACTTTTCTAAATTGTTGTTTTCAAAAAGGTTCAATTAACTCCCTATTTAAAAGTACGTGGCATGGTACACTCGATAAATAAAGCTCGCCCTTAAGGTGAAACTTTATTCAGTGAGCTGTTACATACTTGCGAACCAGTGGAATTGACTGACATTTTAGAACCAGCCTGTTATCATTCATTAGGAATCAGTATAACTCACCGTTAAATCGGCGGATACCAGAAACTAAAACCACCTGTAATATTTCAACTGATTCCATTGGAGCAATTTAAAAAAGATGTGCAGTAAAGGTAACAATTTGAAGCAGTTTTAACAATTTAAATTTTTAGTATGTGCTGAAACTACTTTGCAGTCAATTTGTAATATTCGCTTATAGATAAATCTATAATAGTTCATCTTCAGAAAGAACAATATAAACGAGTTGAGAATCCAACTTTTAAAACATCACGAAACGTAACCAAAAAAACGGCAGTTTCAGATCTCTACCTTTGCACACAGTTGTAGAAATAAGCGACAGGTGTAAACTACGTCTGGTTATCAAGGCCGGAATGTAATTCCCGGCGGCTGATAGTGTTTACTCATTGTTCGAGGCGTCAAAACGCCCGCTCCCATATTATGCGGTTCAAGTAATCTTGCAGTTTTATGAAAAGTTATAGACAGAATTTATCGTAAATTATTTATAACGGGACAGCAGATACAGTCCATTCATTGTTACTTCCTACTTTTCTGAAGAACTACTAAAGTTCTACTTACAGGCTATTCCTCCGCCTCATCAAAATAAAGCTTAACTAAGTTTAGAAAATTACACCAAAAAGACAACGCACTGCATTTGTGTGCACTCACTTTAATACCATTTTGCTTTAGAACTATTTATTACTAGGCATTGCCAAAAAATATTTTATCTCTGCTTTATTCATATTAATTATAAATATAATATTGTAGTTTATAGATAAAATTTAAGTAAAAAATCAATGTAACTAAAAATAAGGTACTTATATTTCAAAAGATATATAAAACGCTCGTGACAGATGACATATTTAGGAAACAACGAAACACGTTACGTATGAGGTTATTTTTCTTATGTTTAATTTAAAAAGTGTGAAGATATTGCAAATAGACTATTATATCTTTCAAGAAATTAGAAAAAAAAAAACTTTTTTTGTGCAATAAATAATACCGTACTGAAAATACCAGCCGGTAACGGCTTAGCAGAAAAAAATCAATTTTTTTTCCAGTGGTATAATTAACAAGAAAATGGTACACAGTATATCCGGAATTANGCTTAGCAGAAAAAAATCAATTTTTTTTCCAGTGGTATAATTAACAAGAAAATGGTACACAGTATATCCGGAATTATTGCAATAAATTAGAAAACTCGGGCAGCAATCAAGATTGATGTGGCAGTTTCGCAATAAAAAAAATCGCACAGAATATGTACGGAGCGACATTCTGGAAATATATTACTCCTGCTTATCAGAGAGAGTCAGTGGAATATTGACGTTGTCGTTCTCGACGAGCTCGATACACACGAATCGTCTGTAAAACTACAGAACGACTAAGAAATTACAATCCTCCGTAACCATTTCAATACTTAACAAGTATTAAACATTTTTCTAACGAAGTGTAGTTATTGATTATGGAATGTAGTGTAGATCATGATACGTATCAGATAAATAATGAAAATATACTCGTGCGAGTTTTATTTTCAAGGGAAAGAAATGTTTGTATAGGTTGCTCATGGTAAACCGATCACTTTTGAGAGCCTTGGTTAAGATCTCCTTGTATGCACGTTGCGTATTCTTCCATCATATGTAAAATTAACACTGTTATAGGCCTGCTCACTTTATCCATGCGCCGGTAAACCGGAATTGCGAAATTATTTTAAAAATAAATTTGTTACAAGTTTGCTCATTCTTACACTCATATGAATTAAAAAAACAGAAAGCAAATTATATATTATTTCAGAATTCACTCATGTTTACCTAAAACTTTTAATTCGACGTGGAACTACTTTTCCTCTGTCTGTTACCAACTTTACTGGGCGCATGCCAGCCAGTGTGCAGGTTACAGTATATGCAGGAATAAACTATTCACGGTAAAGTGACCACTGTTGAAATCCCTCTCATTTGGAATAATAGCCAATAAATACATTTTACTTTATTCTTAGATGCTAACTTCCGAGTGCGATGGAATATACACAACGTGTTTATTAATTAAATGGCAATATTTATTTGAAAAGGTGGTTAAAGGGTACATTATGGCTAAAAGGGAAATGTATAACTAGGGCTTCAAAAGTACTGATTTTACCGTGAACAGCATACAGAGGCAGTGACATTTTTCAACGGTTGANAGTATAACTAGGGCTTCAAAAGTACTGATTTTACCGTGAACAGCATACAGAGGCAGTGACATTTTTCAACGGTTGATTTCAAAAGTGCTCAGTTAACCATGAACAGCTTATAGTTGCATGATATTTATATTACACTATGTTGGTTACGGTTTACTAAGCATTTTTGAAAGCCTTGCTCAGGTTCTGTTTTCTTCTCATTTTATATCCTTCTGACGTACGCAAAATAAACATCGCATAAGCCTGGTCAATTTATTGGTGCGGCGTCTAAGTGAAACCGTGTAATATTTAGCAATGTGAGTGAGTTACTGATATGGAAATGCGTACTTTAATGCATCTAAAACAACAAAAACTGACTTCAGTGGTAATAAACGTAAACATTACACTTGCAATACGCCAAGTCTTCGAAATATATTTATTATTTCGCTGCGACATTAACTGGGAGCCAGCAGGCCATTGTACATTGTAGCAAATATGGAGTTATGGGTATTAAAGAAAACTGATTTTAAAAGTGCTATCTTTACCGTGAACAATCTATTGTTTATTTCTATCATATGACGTTTCAGTACAATTCAAGTAGTAGTTGAACATTTATGTGCCCTCGATAGTTGGGCGTTTAGCTCGCGGACCTCCTATCATTAGTTACTGGGGTTCGATCCCCGGCGGGTCGGAGTCGCACGCAGGAAACAAAGCGGAAGTTTGCGATGACCGATGTGTTTTCTCGGTGTACTCCCTCAAGTCCCACCTCGTCTCACCTTATTTGTTATTCTGACTGGACGGGAACGACATGTGGGGTAACCGGCTCCACTATCAGCTGCCTCTCATCTAATCCATTCTGACACTGATCCCAAGGCGAAAACAACTCGTGGGCGTTGTTTATTAGTAACATTTATATCTCTTACAATAATTATAGTCAGTTGGTTGACTCAAATCAACAGTAAGGCTATACGTAACTTATTAATATATATTTTAGTCGCTGTTACTTGTACACTATCTGCTGCCCACATAAGTAATTTATTTTCCTTGTGGCGTAGGTTTATACTTGGTTCGCTTATTATGTTAATATGTAACGACCGAAAAAACTTTGCGAATAAATATTAGAAGAAGCTAGATACTAAACACGTATACATATAAGTCATGTTTACTATTGAAACACAGTTTATAAGAGACGTTCTCGAGGACTCCGAGTTAATAACAGGCACTCGTGGGGAAAAGCACTAAACCCCGTGCAACCCGTTTTTGGGTATAATTGGACACTCAATGAGGCATCAGCCAATGAACGAAGAGCTGATACTTGAGAATACTAAAGGCAGTGGATTATAGTCTGCAGGCTAATTACTATGCAAANGCCAATGAACGAAGAGCTGATACTTGAGAATACTAAAGGCAGTGGATTATAGTCTGCAGGCTAATTACTATGCAAAAATTTCCAGTCTCTACTTATGAATGTTAATGGCTCAATAATTTACCCTGAAATGTTAAAAAATCCCTCTTAGCCCAGTCACAAAAAAAGAAATAGGAGCGTGAAATTCCTACTACAGTTCTACTACCGGTTTGCAGTTTATTCGATACGTCTTTGAAGACTCTCGGCCAATAACATAAAGAGAGAGGTAAGGCACATAGAAACACGTACAACCCAGGGACTGCGGTGGTCGTGAGTCTGGGGTATACGGGATCAGACTTCCAGCAAGGTCATGTCGAAACGTGGTGGACGTAACCTTTGGCAGATAGATTTTTTCGGGGTACTCTCGTTTTCACATGCCTTTGCATTCCATCAACGATCCATTTCCAGTTCACTCTAACTCCATGGGCACTAAATACCTAGCTCTTAAATGCTTTCGAAATACGTATCACAACTCTTTCATTTACAACCTAGCTTCTCACCTTGACAACGGACAAACGCAGGCCCTTCAGCGTATAGATGATTGCTATAGTTCAACCTAGTGCCAAAGAGACCTGTGAAATCTGCCATCATAAAGTCATGAGATTAGTGCCACGCGGATGTCGAAATGTATGCACTGAGTAAGAAGTGAACACTAGGGCTGTGTTACAATTGACAGATTCATATGACCAGATTATATTGTTACATCGACACCTGAGGGGCGTATCTGAGTTCGTGAGGGATAAAGGTCTTAATAAAAATAAAATAACTAAATTTGATTTCTAATTTATTCACGCAGTTATTATTTACATAATTAATTATCTATCTCCACAATTACTCTTTTTATTTCTTAGTGAGCGCCCATATTTAATGTCTACTTAAACTCTAATTAACGTCATTATCAATGTCGTTGTTTCGTTATAGCCTGTTAACTCATACTCATTATTAACACAGGCTAAGTCTGTCTGTTACAATAATTTGTAATGTCTTTCACTCACGCATCTAGATAAAAAGTCCAGCCTGCCAGCCGCACTCTTCACTGCTTGATACTTGCAGTCGCAGATTTTCCTTCCGCTGGTCTTCTCCCGCTGCTCGTCGTCTATCACTGAAACTCAGCTACTCATCCATTCAACACTCACAACCCGGAGGCCCTTTGCATTACTTATACTTTCCTGGCCTTGACCTGGAAAGTTCGACGCATCCCGAGTCACGCTTAGAGAAACTAGGGCAGCAAACCACTAGAAATTTAGTTAAATAAATAACATTAAGATGTCATATTAAAATTATTGATAATCAATCAATTCTAACAAATTTTTTTAGATAAATGCAGAAATTCAATAGAACCAGGGCCAGCAGCGCGCGCCGCAAAAGGGATTATCATGCCAGCTCACTTTTTGTAACATACGCTCGGTTTGCTCACCTGCCATTCAAAAAATTTCATCGACTTACTGCCGCCGCTATCATATAACTACTTTGCCCTTCACTTCCACTCGTTCACGTGGGATGCGAAGCAGCGAGCGCGACAATATATATATAGCCTATTCACGGTTTCTTCACACTATTTAAATCAAACCTTTGAAAAATCACCCCATGAATGACGTGTTTAGTTATTTCCTAAGTATGGCATGTATCACAAGCGTTCTACACCTCTGTTAACATGAAAGTATATTTTTTTTTTCGTTAAATTGGGGATTTGCCTGTATTTTATTGATAGATTATAATATTTCATTAATAATTAATATGAATAAAAACTGTGAAAAAGCATGTGTGTTGGTAGCGCCTGGTAAGAAATAGTTCTCACGCAAAATATCATTATAGTTGAGTGTGCACGAATTCGGTGCATCGTCCTTTGGTGTAATTTTGTAGACTTAGTGAAGCTTAGTTTGCACGAGGCGGAGGAATATCCTGGAAGTAGAAATTTGGCATGGCTTCTGAAATGTGTGAAGTAACGGTAAATGTACTATATTAAAATCATAACATGTTAATTATTTTAGTAATTAATTTGTAGTTTGTAACTTACTAAATTATAATTCACCTATCAACTTGTTAACGGAATCACCAAATCTCCACACGGGAATGGAAAATTTATTTTTTGAAGTAGACACGTTTTTTTAAAAATACAATTGATGTCTTAAATAGCAAATACTACGGACTTTTGTTGACTTTTATCACAATAATATATTTTTTAATATAGTAACACATTGGGCACTTCGTGCATTGCACTAAAAATATTATGTTAATTTTTAAGCTTTATATTTCCATTCTGTTTTTCTCATTTTAAAATAAATAACATTTTTTTTAACGCTCAACGAACGACTGTCGATAGCATCCGAACTGAGAATCACAAATCACCACCAAATATAGAATCTATCAGTTCGATGAGGTCTTTACCACAGCTTGTAATGAAAGTGTAGAGTGAAAATGCAGACAGACCAGCTGCACGGTAACCATCTCCTTATCCCAGCAATGAACTGCAATTCTTCCTACTAAACTCTCAAAACAAAATGGTTGCTACTAAGGTTTACACACTGTTTACCAAAATATGATCTTTCATATGCTAGTACATTATTTTTTTATTACGTCTTAATGGAAATACGATGTAGACAAGTTTCTCAAACAGCTTTTTTTTTTCTTCCGTAAAAGCGCGTGTTTGAGGTTAGAACGAAACGCAAACTAAGTTTACCTAATTGTCGAAACTAGTGAATTTTACAGTTCTTACCGCAATTAAGCCAATACAGGACAGTTCTATTCCAATAGCATTAAAGTGCGTGAGACCATAGACTAAAGATGAGAGATAGACCGTTAATTCGTCTTCTACGCTTGTACCCAACATTGACCTACCCCAAAGCAACACAATTGTCAAAGTGACATGGTCAACAACGACGAACGTGTTTGCATATATCCTAATTTTTAAAAGATAAAAACTTTTATATGCATAAAATATTTTTACCTATTTGAATTTAATCAAGCTGCATTACAAATTGGTTAGAGGAAGCATAGAAACCACTCAAAGCACTTGTTTACTAAATCGTGTTCTTACCTCAAATCCTAACCACGTAGTTAATAATAGTCGCGTTGACACAAAAGATGTTTATTGCTGGGACACGGAGACTGGTTCTGCGCAGCCAGCGAGATCGCTCTACCACACAGTCACTCTACGCGTGCGAAAAGCTGCAGTAGCGGTCCTAGTGGTGCGGCGTGACAATCACTAACTATATTTGGTGACACCATATCCAGTCTGCCCAACATTTTAAATCAAAATTTCTTAAATTCAATAAACCTATTTCAATGAGCGTAAAATCGTTGTCTCACACCACGGAGCACGTATGCAGCACCATTCATTTGTGTAGCGAATGAATCAATAAATAAATAAATAAAGCTGTACCCTACTGTCTTTTAAGGTAGATGTAGAGTGACTTCGCACGAAGCACTGCACCCGACTGTAATACATGCANAGGCAGCACCATTAATTTGTGTAGCGAATAAATAAATAAATAAATAAAGCTGTACCCTACTGTCTTTTAAGGTAGATGTAGAGTGACTTCGCACGAAGCACTGCACCCGACTGTAATACATGCACAACTCGTCATAAAGTAGTACAAACACTTGTAGAATTGTCATAAAAGTAAGATATATCTTGCATATGAAAGAAGAGTTCTTATATTTTATATCACTGTAAAACATTTTTCTAGAATAAACTTATTTATATGTTTAAAAGTCAATTGATAAGATAACGTTTTAAATTATAATTTAATCTTATTTCCACTCTGGATGATTAAGAACGCACATTTTGCACATCCATTTCAGCAACAAAAGTTAATATTTTTATATCTGAAGTGGATGTGTATAATATCAATAATTAAAAATATTTGTAAACATTATTAATAGTTATTATATTACATACGAAAAGTAATTATTATGCTAATCTTGCTTGATGAAGGTTTTTTTCAAATTGTTCTTTCTGGAGCAATTAAAACGATAATAAGCTTAATTATTTTTATAAAAATAAGCCATTAATTTATATTTATTTATTAAAATAAGTAAATTAAAGCTACATATTTTACAATGCTACAATATATTTGCATTCTTCTTTCATATGTAAAATCGATAGTACTTTTATAACAATTTCGATGATGCTTTAATACTTTTTGATGATTTGATTTGAGATATTTCGGCGGCTCTTAACAACGAGGCATTGAGAGCCAATGGGGGTGAAATGAGGTGAGAATGGAGCAGCGTCGGAATGCAAGTGCGAGGGAAACGGGAGATCCTCGAGAAAACCCGCCGACCAGCGGCATCGTCCAGCACGATTCCCACTTGCAAAAATCCGGGAGTGACCCGGTCGGGGGTTGAACCCGGTTCGTTTCGGTGGGAGGCGATCAGTCTAACCGCTCAACCACAGCGGCCCGACGTTTTGATGAGTTATACGAGTTGTACAGTCGGGTTTATTGCTCCATTGGAAGTCACTCTACCTCTATGGACTGTCCACGATAGGTTGAGCACTTTAGAAATCAACATTTGGAAACATTCGCTGCCACTACCTGCATGTATTTTAACCGGCACTCGGACTGGAATGCGCCCAGAAAAGTTAGTAACAAAGGTGGGAAAGTAGTTCCACGCCTTTACTTTGAATTAAAAATGTTAGGTTAAACACTTGTGAATAGGCCCACTGAAATTATTTATTTTGCTTTCTGTTTTCCTAAATGCATATAAGTGCAAGGATAAGCAAATACGTAAAATATTTACATTTCTAATCATTTCACAGTCCCGCTTGACCGGCGCATGAATAAAGAGATCAGGCTAATGCCAATGTTGATCTTTCATATGGCGAAAGAATACACAATGTGCATGGAAGTAGGTCAGCAAGCAGGGCTTCCAAAAATGATAAGTTTACCGTGAAAAACGCATACCTAAACCCTTTAAGGCCCACGGTAGTTTCAGGTGCTGCAGACAAGGAATGTTATGATGCATACTGTACTTCAGTCGACACAAAAACTGTTTCATTATCACAGGCAGTGAGCTGTAGGATTCGTGTTATGCTACAGTATTATGAACCAATAATAACCTAGACCAGTAAGACGGTTTGCGAGTCGTTTACCCACAGGTAAAACCAATGGTCACTGAGCTTCGCAATGTGCAGTATATACAAAAAGTTACCTATAAGCTGTTAACGNGCCAATGAACGAAGAGCTGATACTTGAGAATACTAAAGGCAGTGGATTATAGTCTGCAGGCTAATTACTATGCAAACATTTCCAGTCTCTACTTATGAATGTTAATGGCTCAATAATTTACCCTGAAATGTTAAAAAAATCCCTCTTAGCCCAGTCACAAAAAAAGAAATAGGAGCGTGAAATTCCTACTACAGTTCTACTACCGGTTTGCAGTTTATTCGATACGTCTTTGAAGACTCTCGGCCAATAACATAAAGAGAGAGATAAGGCACATAGAAACACGTACAACCCAGGGACTGCGGTGGTCATGAGTCTGGGGTATACGGGATCAGACTTCCAGCAAGGTCATGTCGAAACGTGGTGGACGTAACCTTTGGCAGATAGATTTTTTCGGGGTACTCTCGTTTTCACATGCCTTTGCATTCCGTCAACGATCCATTTCCAGTTCACTCTAACTCCATGGGCACTAAATACCTAGCTCTTAAATGCTTTCGAAATACGTATCACAACTCTTTCATTTACAACCTAGCTTCTCACCTTGACAACGGACAAACGCAGGCCCTTCAGCGTATAGATGATTGCTATAGTTCAACCTAGTGCCAAAGAGACCTGTGAAATCTGCCATCATAAAGTCATGAGATTAGTGCCACGCGGATGTCGAAATGTATACACTGAGTAAGAAGTGAACACTAGGGCTGTGTTACAATTGACAGATTCATATGACCATATTATATTGTTACATCGACGCCTGAGGGGCGTATCTGAGTTCGTGAGGGATAAAGGTCTTAATAAAAATAAAATAACTAAATTTGATTTCTAATTTATTCACGCAGTTATTATTTACATAATTAATTATCTATCTCCACAATTACTCTTTTTATTTCTTAGTGAGCGCCCATATTTAATGTCTACTTCAACTCTAATTAACGTCATTATCAATGTCGTTGTTTCGTTATAGCCTGTTAACTCATACTCATCATTAACACAGGCTAAGTCTGTCTGTTACAATAATTTGTAATGTCTTTCACTCACGCATCTAGATAAAAAGTCCAGCCTGCCAGCCGCACCTTCACTGCTTGATACTTGCAGTCGCAGATTTTCCTTCCGCTGGTCTTCTCCCGCTGCTCGTCGTCTATCACTGAAACTCAGCTACTCATCCATTCAACAGTCACAACCCGGAGGCCCTTTGCATTACTTATACTCTCCTGGCCTTGACCTGGAAAGTTCGACGCATCCCGAGTCACGCTTAGAGAAACTAGGGCAGCAAACCACTAGAAATTTAGTTAAATAAATAACATTAAGATGTCATATTAAAATTATTGATAATCAATCAATTCTAACAAATTTTTTTTGATAAATGCAGAAATTCAATAGAACCAGGGCCAGCAGCGCGCGCCGCAAAAGGGATTATCATGCCAGCTCACTTTTTGTAACATACGCTCGGTTTGCTCACCTGCCATTCAAAACATTTCATCGACTTACTGCCGCCGCTATCATATAACTACTTTGCCCTTCACTTTCACTCGTTCACGTGGGATGCGAAGCAGCGAGCGCGACAATATATATAGTCTATTCACGGTTTCTTCACACTATTTAAATCAAACCTTTGAAAAATCACCCCATGAATGACGTGTTTAGTTATTTCCTAAGTATGGCATGTATCACAAGCGTTCTACACCTCTGTTAACATGAAAGTATTTTTTTTTTCCGTTAAATTGGGGATTTGCCTGTATTTTATTGATAGATTATAATATTTCATTAATAATTAATATGAATAAAAACAGTGAAAAAGCATGTGTGTTGGTAGCGCCTGGTAAGAAATAGTTCTCACGCAAAATATCATTATAGTTGAGTGTGCACGAATTCGGTGCATAGTCCTTTGGTGTAATTTTGTAGACTTAGTTAAGCTTAGTTTGCACGAGGCGGAGGAATATCTTGGAAGTAGAAATTTGGCAGGGCTTCTGAAATGTGTGAAGTAACGGTAAATGTACTATATTAAAATCATAACATGTTAATTATTTTAGTAATTAATTTGTAGTTTGTAACTTACTAAATTATAATTCACCTATCAACTTGTTAACGGAATCACCAAATCTCCACACGGGAATGGAAAATTTATTTTTTGAAGTAGACACGTTTTTTTTTAAAAATACAATTGATGTCTTAAATAGCAAATACTACGGACTTTTGTTGACTTTTATCACAATAATATATTTTTTAATATAGTAACACATTGGGCACTTCGTGCATTGCACTAAAAATATTATGTTAAATTTAAGCTTTATATTTCCATTCTGTTTTTCTCATTTTAAAATAAATAAAAATTTTTTTAACGCTCAACGAACGACTGTCGATAGCATCCGAACTGAGAATCACAAATCACCACCAAATATAGAATCTATCAGTTCGATGAGGTCTTTACCACAGCTTGTAATGAAAGTGTAGAGTGAAAATGCAGACAGACCAGCTGCGCGGTAACCATCTCCTTATCCCAGCAATGAACTGCAATTCTTCCTACTAAACTCTCAAAACAAAATGGTTGCTACTAAGGTTTACACACTGTTTACCAAAATATGATCTTTCATATGCTAGTACATTATTTTTTTATTACGTCTTAATGGAAATACGATGTAGACAAGTTTCTCAAACAGCTTTTTTTTTTCTTCCGTAAAAGCGCGTGTTTGAGGTTAGAACGAAACGCAAACTAAGTTTACCTAATTGTCGAAACTAGTGAATTTTACAGTTGTTACCGCAATTAAGCCAATACAGGACAGTTCTATTCCAATAGCATTAACGTGCGTGAGACCATAGACTAAAGATGAGAGATAGACCGTTAATTCGTCTTCTACGCTTGTACCCAACATTGACCTACCCCAAAGCAACACAATTGTCAAAGTGACATGGTCAACAACGACGAACGTGTTTGCATATATCCTAATTTTTAAAAGATAAAAACTTTTATATGCATAACATATTTTTACCTATTTGAATTTAATCAAGATGCATTACAAATTGGTTAGAGGAAGCATAGAAACCACTCAAAGCACTTGTTTACTAAATCGTGTTCTTACCTCAAATCCTAACCACGTAGTTAATAATAGTCGCGTTGACACAAAAGATGTTTATTGCTGGGACACGGAGACTGGTTCTGCGCAGCCAGCGAGATCGCTCTACCACACAGTCACTCTACGCGTGCGAAAAGCTGCAGTAGCGGTCCTAGTGGTGCGGCGTGACAATCACTAACTATATTTGGTGACACCATATCCAGTCTGCCCAACATTTTAAATCAAAATTTCTTAAATTCAATAAACCTATTTCAATGAGCGTAAAATCGTTGTCTCACACCACGGAGCACGTATGCAGCACCATTCATTTGTGTAGCGAATGAATCAATAAATAAATAAATAAAGCTGTACCCTACTGTCTTTTAAGGTAGATGTAGAGTGACTTCGCACGAAGCACTGCANAAATAAATAAATAAATAAAGCTGTACCCTACTGTCTTTTAAGGTAGATGTAGAGTGACTTCGCACGAAGCACTGCACCCGACTGTAATACATGCACAACTCGTCATAAAGTAGTACAAACACTTGTAGAATTGTCATAAAAGTAAGATATATCTTGCATATGAAAGAAGAGTTCTTATATTTTATATCACTGTAAAACATTTTTCTAGAATAAACTTATTTATATGTTTAAAAGTCAATTGATAAGATAACGTTTTAAATTATAATTTAATCTTATTTCCACTCTGGATGATTAAGAACGCACATTTTGCACATCCATTTCAGCAACAAAAGTTAATATTTTTATATCTGAAGTGGATGTGTATAATATCAATAATTAAAAATATTTGTAAACATTATTAATAGTTATTATATTACATACGAAAAGTAATTATTATGCTAATCTTGCTTGATGAAGGTTTTTTTNTAAACATTATTAATAGTTATTATATTACATACGAAAAGTAATTATTATGCTAATCTTGCTTGATGAAGGTTTTTTTTCAAATTGTTCTTTCTGGAGCAATTAAAACGATAATAAGCTTAATTATTTTTATAAAAATAAGCCATTAATTTATATTTATTTATTAAAATAAGTAAATTAAAGCTAAATATTTTACAATGCTACAATATATTTGCATTCTTCTTTCATATGTAAAATCGATAGTACTTTTATAACAATTTCGATGATGCTTTAATACTTTTTGATGATTTGATTTGAGATATTTCGGCGGCTCTTAACAACGAGGCATTGAGAGCCAATGGGGGTGAAATGAGGTGAGAATGGAGCAGCGTCGGAATGCAAGTGCGAGGGAAACGGGAGATCCTCGAGAAAACCCGCCGACCAGCGGCATCGTCCAGCACGATTCCCACTTGCAAAAATCCGGGAGTGACCTGGTCGGGGGTTGAACCCGGTTCGTTTCGGTGGGAGGCGATCAGTCTAACCGCTCAACCACAGCGGCCCGACGTTTTGATGAGTTATACGAGTTGTACAGTCGGGTTTATTGCTCCATTGGAAGTCACTATACCTCTATGGACTGTCCACGATAGGTTGAGCACTTTAGAAATCAACCTTTGGAAACATTCGCTGCCACTACCTGCATGTATTTTAACCGGCACTCGGACTGGAATGCGCCCAGAAAAGTTAGTAACAAAGGTGGGAAAGTAGTTCCACGCCTTTACTTTGAATTAAAAATGTTAGGTTTAAACACTTGTGAATATGCCCACTGAAATTATTTATTTTGCTTTCTGTTTTCCTAAATGCATATAAGTGCAAGGATAAGCAAATACGTAAAATATTTACATTTCTAATCATTTCACAGTCCCGCTTGACCGGCGCATGAATAAAGAGATCAGGCTAATGCCAATGTTGATCTTTCATATGGCGAAAGAATACACAATGTGCATGGAAGTAGGTCAGCAAGCAGGGCTTCCAAAAATGATAAGTTTACCGTGAAAAACGCATACCTAAACCCTTTAAGGCCCACGGTAGTTTCAGGTGCTGCATACAAGGAATGTTATGATGCATGCTGTACTTCAGTCGACACAAAAACTGTTTCATTATCACAGGCAGTGAGCTGTAGGATTCGTGTTATGCTACAATATTATGAACCAATCATAACCTAGACCAGTAAGACGGTTTGCGAGTCGTTTAACCACAGGTAAAACCAATGGTCACTGAGCTTCGCAATGTGCAGTATATACAAAAAGTTACCTATAAGCTGTTAACGNCCCACAGGTAAAACCAATGGTCACTGAGCTTCGCAATGTGCAGTATATACAAAAAGTTACCTATAAGCTGTTAACGGTAAACTGTGCACTTTTGAAAGCTCTGCTTAAGAGATACTTGTATGCAAATCGTGTATTCTTCCACCATATGTAAACTTAACATCGACATAGGCCTGATGACTTTATTTACTCGTTGGTCAAGTGATACTCTGAAATTATAAAAAAAAAGAGACTATTTTACAGATGTACAAATTCGTACACTTACGTGCATTAAAAAAAAAAACTAATCAAAATAATTCACTCCAGTACTCACAAATGTTTACCCATCACTTTTAATTCGACGCTATTTCATGGAACTACTTTGCCTCCGTCGTTACCAACTTTACTGGGCGCATGCCAGTCAGCGTGCCCGTTAAAATACATGAACTTAGGGCCAGAGACATTTTTTTAAAGGTTCATTTCAAAAGAAATCAGTTAATGAACGTANCGTTAAAATACATGAACTTAGGGCCAGAGACATTTTTTTAAAGGTTCATTTCAAAAGAAATCAGTTAATGAACGTATGTACATACGTGTACGTCATGTAAAGGCTGTTCACGGTAAAGTGAGCTCTTTTGAAATCAACATTTGAAGAATGTCACTGTCCCTTACTGCATCTATTTTAACGGGCATGCGCCCAGTATAGTTGGCAACGTATGAGGGAAAGTAGTAACCCTTCGCAGCGTTGAGTTAAATTAGATTAACATTTGTGAATACTGAAATTATTTCTTTTACGTTATGCTTTTTTTAATGCATATAATTGTAATAATTAAAAAAAAATGTAAAATATTTATTTAGATAATAGTTTAACAGTCTCACTTGAGCGACGCATGCATAAAGTGATCAAGCACATGGAATGTNCGTTAAAATACATGAACTTAGGGCCAGAGACATTTTTTTAAAGGTTCATTTCAAAAGAAATCAGTTAATGAACGTACGAACATACGTGTACGTCATGTAAAGGCTGTTCACGGTAAAGTGAGCTCTTTTGAAATCAACATTTGAAAAATGTCACTGTCCCTTACTGCATCTATTTTAACGGGCATGCGCCCAGTATAGTTGGCAACGTATGAGGGAATGTAGTAACCCTTCGCAGCGTTGAATTAAATTAGATTAACATTTGTGAATACTGAAATTATTTCTTTTACGTTATGCTTTTTTTAATGCATATAATTGTAATAATTAAAAAAAAATGTACAATATTTATTTAGATAATAGTTTAACAGTCTCACTTGAGCGACGCATGCATAAAGTGATCAAGCACATGGAATGTNCAATATTTATTTAGATAATAGTTTAACAGTCTCACTTGAGCGACGCATGCATAAAGTGATCAAGCACATGGAATGTTGACTGTAGGTATGGCGGAAGAATACACAATGTGTATACAAGGGGATCTTAACCAGAGCTAGGATTTATTCTACTCGGGTTAGGAACAAAACGTGCTTTTGGCAGAGGGAAAATTTCCGCCGCTAGGTGTGCAATGTTCCAAAATGTAACTTTTAATGAAAATCTTTAACTGCGTGAATAATGAAAGAGAAAGATTTTACTTAGTTACGAAGTTACTTTATTTTTGATTANAATGAAAATCTTTAACTGCGTGAATAATGAAAGAGAAAGATTTTACTTAGTTACGAAGTTACTTTATTTTTGATTATTGCAATTATCCTCACTTTTAAGGTAGTGAATAGAGAACAATCTGGTACACATGTGACACTACTACTTACATAGTAGCAAAAAGTTACGGTTGGCAAACTTTGAACACTGATCTNAATGAAAATCTTTAACTGCGTGAATAATGAAAGAGAAAGATTTTACTTAGTTACGAAGTTACTTTATTTTTGATTACTGCAATTATCCTCACTTTTAAGGTAGTGAATAGAGAAAAATCTGGTACACATGTGACACTACTACTTACATAGTAGCAAAAAGTTACGGTTGGCAAACTTTGAACACTGATCTTCCCAACCTGAGTAGAAGTAACCCTGCCAGGGCTTTCAAAAGTGGTCAGTTTACCGTGAACAGCCTTTGCACACGTGTGTTTCAGTGGGATGGTTTATCTGATGAAAGCGAGCGTGGGGCAGCTGTAGGTCGCTGCAGTGCGGCGGGCTGCCGAGCGCAGCTAATAATGTGGCAAGCCTGGGCGTGGCTTGCTGACGCCTGGGAGGCCAGCGCGACACCGACACGCCCCTGGTAATGGATCCGCGTTGCGGCGGAAAGTGCGCTGTGCGTCGCGGACCTTCCCACCGCTGATACGTAATACCACTCTCTTCCATTCCCTCGGCAACGCCAGGGGTTCAACGTCTTCGTGTCGTGAATGCCACTTAGCGTGACATTCCAACACTTAGGGTGACATTTCAACCTAAAGGAGGTCAGGAGGGAAAGGGTGATTTAATAGAATTATCAAGGCTAAAAATACTTTAAAATTATCGTTAGAAGTCCACAGGTCGTAGGAATCGTTGGGAGACGAAGGGGGTGGGAACTACCCTCTTTCCCCTGCGCTGGCGCCTGAANGTCCACAGGTCGTAGGAATCGTTGGGTGACGAAGGGGGTGGGAACTACCCTCTTTCCCCTTGCGCTGGCGCCTGAAGAGCCGGAGATCGGAGCCCCTGCCGTCTTGCGCCTGCTTCGTGTCGCTCACACCCCATAAAGACCATCTCTCCTGCTTCGGATACCCCGACCGCTCTTCTCGGCCCCCTCCGCCTAAGTGTTTTGTAATTCATTTATATTCGCCGACAGCTTGCCGTGGGCGGAGTTATGGTTATCTGCTGATGGCCATCCTTTGGTGTCGGCCAGACCTAATTAATACTTCCCAACTTGAAGGTTTTTTTTTCTCGATAGTTTATGCTTTCGCAGCGCTACTCGTGTTGACCCGATCTCCTTAGTAGGATACCGCCCGCCGCATTATTTTCTCTGCGCACTGCGTCGCTGGTGTTCTAACTGTAACAAGGTCCTACGTGAAGTCCTACTGAAGGGCACTGCCTACCGGCTGGAAGCTGCGAAATTTAAATAGAAAATCCCATGCTAAGGAAAGTTTGCCTTACAACGTTAATTTTAAATATAGGCGTTTCAAACAAAATGTAGTATTCACTTTTTTTTAATGAGAAGATCCCTACGCGCGTATATTTTCAATATAGATAGGAAGTATGTACTTTTTTGTAAAACATAAATTTAAAAAAATCTTTGCAAACAGGTTATACATGCTATGAAATCATCTTGCTGTAGGGAACTTCTAAAAAATTCGTGAAGAATATATTTTGTTTGAAAAGCTTATCTTTAAAGTTAATGCACTGAGGTGAAATTTCCTTAATATGGGATTTCCTATTTAAATTTCGCAGCTGCCAGTAGGTAGGCAGTGCCTTAAGACTGCCACTTACCTGGAGTTTTTTTTTCCGCTTTTGGGGCCGAGAAGCGCGGTAGGGATAAGGACGACAATGTCACGCGCATCAAGTTCGCCATCGACGCTAAGCGCAAGGCTCTGAACTGACGTGCAGTATTCTAGTTGAGTTGAGTTGAGAGATTTGGGCGACTCTTAACAACGAGGTCTTGAGAGACGANTCCTTAATATGGGATTTCCTATTTAAATTTCGCAGCTGCCAGTAGGTAGGCAGTGCCTTAAGACTGCCACTTACCTAGAGTTTTTTTTTCCGCTTTTGGGGCCGAGAAGCGCGGTAGGGATAAGGACGACAATGTCACGCGCATCAAGTTCGCCATCGACGCTAAGCGCAAGTCTCTGACTGACGTGCAGTATTCTAGTTGAGTTGAGTTGAGAGATTTGGGCGACTCTTAACAACGAGGTCTTGAGAGACGANGACTGACGTGCAGTATTCTAGTTGAGTTGAGTTGAGAGATTTGGGCGACTCTTAACAACGAGGTCTTGAGAGACGATAAGGGTGAAATAAGGTAAGAATGGAGCAGCGCCGGAATGCAAGGGTGAGGCAAACGGGAGATCCCCGAGGAAATCTGCCGATCAGCGGCATCGTCTGCCACGATTCCCACTTGCGAAAATCCGGGAGTGACCCGACCGGGGATTGAACCTTGTTCGCTTTGGTGGGAGGCGAGCAGACTAACCGCTCAGCCACCGCGGCCCCTCAGTGTTCTAGTCACACTGCGTGTATCTATGGGACTTTAAGTGATTACCCTATTATGTTATTGGTGGAATGTCTGTAGGAAGGTTCGGTGCAGGGCCCTTGAGTAGTTTTGTATGTATCTGATACGTATATTTTGAGATAGAAGCAATTTTTTGCCATTTTGGAGTACACAGGAATGGTGTTTCTAATTTTCGTGACATTTTGAAAGTACTCAACAGTCCTTGTCTGAAGTGTATGTTTTTCTTCGTACAACAGTACGTTGGGCGCACGTTGATAGTTTCGTGTAAAAACACGTATTTCAAACACTCTGACACGCAGTTCAAGCGCCAGGTAGTCGGAAGCCTGAGATGGCCGCCTGGGTAGGCATCCGAACGGCGTGCAGAGCTCCAGAAAAAAACGTTGTATTAAATAACCGTCCAACGTGTCTAAGTGACGTCTGCTTACGAACAGCATTTATGAAACGTTACGCGTCTGTATACGTTTTCAGTTCCTCCATCTCTCTCTAAAGCATGTTTTTTNACGAACAGCATTTATGAAACGTTACGCGTCTGTATACGTTTTCAGTTCCTCCATCTCTCTCTAAAGCATGTTTTTTGTGATAGTGAAAATGGTTCAAACGGGTGTTTTCACGGTAATTTTTAGGTATGAAAATTCCGGTACAAAACNTTTTTTGTGATAGTGAAAATGGTTCAAACGGGTGTTTTCACGGTAATTTTTAGGTATGAAAATTCCGGTACAAAACATTAAAAAAGGAATATGGACGTGCATTAAACCTTACTTTTTATTATTACGTCATAAAATGGAAGGGTCTTTGCTGAAAGTCTCATAAAGGCGCGTTATCGACGGCAAGACTGCACGCCAGTTCAGTGCTGTGCGCGTAGAGACGACGAGAGAGTTGATGCGCATGTATCGGTCGCTCCTAGCGCTCCCACGCTTTTAGACCTCAGACGTGCAAAATTACTTGAACCAGGCGGCCACCTTAAGCATACAGAGAGGTGAAGCAGCCGCTTGCACGCACCGGCAAAATTACGTCACTGGTCAGCAAAGTATCGGAACGCCGTTCGCCAGTTAGCGCCTGGTGACGTACTCATCAGCCAACAGCGCCGCTAATAGGGAACGTTTCGCAATACGCGGTACCCAATCAGACACAGTCCCTGGTCTCAAAGATACTTAATTGAGAAAACCTCGCGTCTATGTATTCACCTATTCTGCGTACCTNCAGACACAGTCCCTGGTCTCAAAGATACTTAATTGAGAAAACCTCGCGTCTATGTATTCACCTATTCTGCGTACCTCAATCCTCTGTTCACTTGAGCATCAGCTACAGTAGGCATTGGAAACTTTCGTGGGTTCACAAACCTGCAGACTACAAGGCGAGTTTAAAAGAATACCACAACTTTGAAGGTCTATAATATCAAAACAAAACGACCTACAACCTTGATTAACCAATCAAATGAACCGTGGAACCGTGAAGTTTGTTTACCATACATTCATAAATGTTCAATGTGACCACCATGAGCGGCCCGAACGACATATACGCGATAATAAAACTCGTTCCAAGCTCTTGTCTGCATGTCCGGTGTTACGGTTTACATGGCGTTCGTAACTCTCGGTTTGAGGTGGTGAGAGGGTAGCGAGCTCGCATTCGACACGTCAATGTGAAGGGGATGGTCTGATGTTTTCTTTATGGTGCGCCACCCCATTGGCACCTAGATGTTCGCGGATACATGAACGAGACGTTGCCGCAACGCTGGATTGGTCGAGGAGCAGCTGGTGACCAGGCTCTTCTTCACTGGCCCCAAGAAACCCGGATCTTACCCCGTGCGTTTTTTTTATATGAGGTTACTTAATAGATTAAGTGTTTCGTCCACCATTGCCGGCTAACATTGACGACCTCAAAACGAGAATTACGGACGCCATTAAAAACCGGAACACCGGACATGCTGACAAGAGTGTGTAACGAGTTTGATTTTCACGTAGATGTCGTTCGGGCCGCTCGTGGTGGTCACATTGAACATTTATGAATGTTTGGTAAACAAACGTCACGGCTCCACGGTTCATTTGATTGGTCAATGAAGTTTGAAGGATGTTTGGTTTTTATCTTATAGACCTTCAAATTATGGGTATACTTTTATACTAATCCTGTAAAATCCACATCACGTATAGTGCAGTGATTTTAGGTTTTAAACCGAACAAAATTATTAACGAAACGAAACATTTTTGGATGTGTTCAGCATCACTCCCTCGTCATTTTTTAAAATTTCCTGAAGTTTCATGCTTTGGAAAACCCGCCATTTTGGAAATCCCCACCCCCGTTTAAGCAGGCTTTTACTAAAATTTGTATGTATCAAGAACGGCAACTCTTCCAAAAGCCTAAATCGTATCATTATATTCTATTTTAAAGGTTATGTAATAAAAACGTAATATCTGCCAAACANTCTTCCAAAAGCCTAAATCGTATCATTATATTCTATTTTAAAGGTTATGTAATAAAAACGTAATATCTGCCAAACATACAAATATTTTACATAACTTTTATTTGGCGCATAATTACTTTTTCAAACAAATAAATTAAACTCTTTTATTTTACTGTTTTTTTTTTAAAGTTTCGGAAGCTATTTCTTTAGAAAAATTTTATTGCTGTTAATGGTGTATCTGATTCATGTATTGCATTTGCACATTCTTAAAAAACGGAAAAAAGTAGCCTTAAACTTGCAGTGTTCCCGCGTCAGGCGCCACCGACACAAGATAGACTTTTCCAAGAGTTTCCGTTAATGATACACATTTAGAATGAAAAGCTGTTTTGGATTGGTGTTTTCCGAGATGGTGGATTTTTCTAAAGTGGGAAACTTTGGGAGGTTTTTTTAAAAATTTATGAGGGGACACTGCCGAACACATTCTAGAAGTTTCAATTTGTTAATAATTTTGTCCGGGTTGTGCTTAGTTTTGTTCAAGTGTCTTGAGATATAAGCACTCTCAAGCATCAGCTTTCGTTTACTGACTGTTACTCCACTGAGCGGCCAGCCATACCTTAGACCAACCATCAAGGTATTCCGTGTTTTTTTCCTTGAAGATTTCTTACTGCTTCCAAAAGTCCTCGACGGCGCAAATTATAAACTGTGATCAAATATCAAACATAAATTAAATGTGCACGTTTTGGCAGTATAGCTGATCTGTAAATTTATTCACAGAATTTTTTGGTCCCTAATAATTAACCACTGCCCCAGTTTTACCTCAGATAAGTTAGTACGAATTTTGGTTATTGTTTTCGCACAGGTTATTTTGCCGACTACAAGTCAGGACGTAATCAACTGGGACACAATTGCGAAAGTAACTCCAATATACATGCGTTTGATGTATATATTTTCGTCAAATGAATTTGTGGAATTTTCCCAATCTTTAATATTGAACAAAATCACGGATTGAGCTTGAAAGGACACAGGATTTTTTTTCCTAGGCATAGAAATTACGGCCAAACCAGCCAGTCTCCTGTTCTAAAACATTATGACTACTCCAGAAGATTCATTATCGTAATGCATAGTATAGTTTTTTATTTATTGGAAGTTGCTTGTTTTTTTACTCTAGAATGAAAAGCTATGAACAAGCTGAGTAGCTTAGAAAAAACGCTTTAATGTATATTCAGACGTGAATGTAAAATAATCTAAATGATTTCCGAAATTTATAAATGATAAAAAATTACGAAATCCAAGTAAACGTAAACTTTAGCTCCTTCATAAAAATACAGCTGAGGATTAATCTAAAATACTATAGTAAGATGCTCAGGACATTTAAATATAGTGTCATGTTATAGTGAACGGACTATACTCATTATATTTAGTGCTTGTTTTTTTATNTATACTCATTATATTTAGTGCTTGTTTTTTTATCCCTCGAGACACACACATACGCAAAGTAGTATCAAGGAATGCTCCTACAGCCTCCCACGCTGTACCAATGGTCGGCAGACGGGAACAAACTCCCTTCAGTTGCGGTGAGCCGAGTTTCTATGTTGTCTACCCTCCGCCCCCCTCCCGAGCATCAGGGCCCAAACAGTGCGTGCTATTTATTACCTCACGCACTAGGCACAGTTGGAGATTTATAAGAAATAAATCCGCAGGGAAACACAAGCATTCTCTTCTCCTTTCTCGCAAATACAGCCCAAACGCATTTACGAACGACAAAGGGACGAAAAAAAAAAAAAAAAAAAAAAAAANTCTCCTTTCTCGCAAATACAGCCCAAACGCATTTACGAACGACAAAGGGACGAAAAAAAAAAAAAAAAAAAAAAAACAGTCGTTCCAGACGACAAAGCACGACAATTTTCAGCTAACATATGTATTAATTTCACTTTTATTTCCTTTCTCGTTGTAATAACTCACTGCTAAACATGAGCGTTTTTTCCCACGTGTTCACGGTGGAAGGGAAGGATTTACAAGCGGCTACGAATGTATCTTTCTGGAAATCAATCTTCATTTTTTTTTCGGTAGGGAAAATTAATGACTGTAGTCTGAGGAAGATGTAAATATCTTCTTTAAATTAATATTTTCAGAAATAATCTAAGTATAGTAGACCATAGGAATGATAAATTTCGCGAATTCTTCTTAATGACAGGCAGGTATTAGACATTTGTATAACTGTTACTTCTGCAATGCATCTGCTGTTTATTTACCGCTANTTCTTAATGACAGGCAGGTATTAGACATTTGTATAACTGTTACTTCTGCAATGCATCTGCTGTTTATTTACCGCTATCTGGAGGGCTCGTAGCTTGTAAAAAAAAGACCAAACTGTTTACAACCTAGCTGCGAGTAAGTTTGCCTTCTCCTTGTGGAGTAAGCCAATAAGAAAATGACGTCACAAAGTTAAGGGCATTTATCACAAAATATTCATTACTTTGTATATGTACGAAGTATTATTCAATTTGTAGACAATACTCAAGTACTTTTTACTCACATAAAATAATATTACACTGCATACTTCTTCCATAATTGTGCGTGAAAATAAATTTGTTTATTGTTTTTTAGATGTACAAACAATGAAAACTAACTCACTTACCGAAATGGGATGTTGACATTGAAATAAGATACTGTTACGCGTGGCCAGTCTCGGCCCGGTGGTAGGTGACTGATCACGACCAGTTTCCAACAAGCAAAACCCAGCTGCCGCCACGTCATCAGGCCGACGGGAGAATGATAGACAGCTGACCTGGGCCGACGTCACTGCCCCCACCCTGCTGGAGGATTCGTCGACTTGAGAGCATGTGCAAGAACCTTCCATCTAACACCTCCCTCGGCGTGTCCCGAGCTGTGAAGAAGGTTCTGGGTCAGGGCACTTACTATATAAATACGGTCACAGTCGAAGGGTCGGCAGTCTGTGATAGCCATCTGGCATGAGTGTGGCAAGTGACCAGCGAAGATCGGGACATCGAGGGACTTCGAAGAAAAGCTCTGGCGGCAAACGAGGGCGCGAGAGACTGCGGCCGAGTGTGTGTGCGGAGGCTACGAACAAGAGTGAGAGAGAGTGAGAGAGCTTCGGTGGGAAGAGGTATCGAACGAGTGGCGGGCTACTGTGTGGAAGCACTCAGGGCGCTGCAGAACATTCCAGACAGGAAAGACTGGTGGTAACTAAACTGAAACATGGCAGGACTGAATGGACGAGTATACAGACTTGATTGTAAATACTGGAAATGTCGGATAGCAAATATATAAATGTAATAGTAATTCAATAGGTGTTAGTAAACTGTTTATAGAGATTGGATTCAACTATTTGATTGTATTCATTTTTGTTAGGCGATGAACAAATATATAAATATTACATGTAAGTAGCAAGTTATAGCAATTAACGACAATATATTAAGTTTTGAATATTTATTTTGTGGGATGTTTTATGTAATGAAGACCTCCATCTCTTAAGAGCCTGGCTACGCTCAGAGACTTTGAAAAGTTGCAACAATACCATGAATTAGTTCAAGAAATCTTTAAAATCACACTATTAAATGTTTTCGGAATTTTTAAAAATTGCATTAAAAAAGGAATTTTTATTTTTTTTTAATTTGTACCAGTGTATTGTTTTTACAAAAAAAAATTTTNAAAAATTGCATTAAAAAAGGAATTTTTATTTTTTTTTAATTTGTACCAGTGTATTGTTTTTACAAAAAAAAATTTTTGCTGATCACTTTTTAAAACGAGTTAAGACACGACCTTTCAGTCATCTTTGTTACATGTCCTTTTTCATGAAAGAACATGAGGAATTGTTAGTTGTTTTCGTTACGGTTTCCAAAAAATCAATTCAATAACGTTGAAGACTAGGTATAATTATGTCTGATACTTATTTCCAGTTTTTTTTCAGTCACGTCATTAATATAACGCCAGCTTAAAAAATTCGGCAAAATGAGTTTAAAAATATTTTTAAAAAATAACTGACGACAAATAAATATTTTTGTAAAATGTTATAAAATCTATATTTACTTAGGCAGCTTAAAATTTATGTCATTATAATGCGTTAAAATACATGTCTCGTAATAAATGAATTTATTTTGACAGGAGTCATAATGATACGTTTATGCGAGAGTACGTACCTCGTGGGTGATTTGTAATTCAACCTCCTCGCTATTTAATTAGATGGCAATTGCAAATACCAGGCAACAATTGTTGCTTCGTCATGCGTTACGGCTGCATGACTATTTATTAGGTTCGGCTGTATTTTTTACCTCGCTAGGATAACGGGTAGCTCGCTTGAATGCCCCTTGTTTACATGCCGCAATCATGACCGCGAGCTGCGCATGTCATTTGGCGTGATTTCAAAGGCATACATAATTTTCGTATCTCTTAAAATAACTAGTTCCTTGCTTTATACAGCAAAGATTCATGGGGAGCAGTTCAACAATTTCCAGAACATTCAAAACCTTTATTTAAGCTCCTTGCTTTCAGCTATTTAAGTTACGTGGAATTTAAAATTTTTTAAGTCAGATATATCAATCTGATAAATCTAGCCCAATGCATGGTATGGTTTATTCGAGATAAATTGAGTATTTTTGAAAACACTAATGAGATTTTGTTATTGTGCATATTNAATGCATGGTATGGTTTATTCGAGATAAATTGAGTATTTTTGAAAACACTAATGAGATTTTGTTATTGTGCATATTTACGTTTCTTCCCAACTCTTATAAAACGTACACTCTAAGCCAGAATCAGTGATATAAATCAGTTGAATAACATTCACAGAAAATCAGTTGATAAGNAATGCATGGTATGGTTTATTCGAGATAAATTGAGTATTTTTGAAAACACTAATGAGATTTTGTTATTGTGCATATTGCGTTTCTTTCCAACTCTAATAAAACGTACACTCTAAGCCAGAATCAGTGATATAAATCAGTTGAATAACATTCACAGAAAATCAGTTGATAAGCTTCTGCCAACTGACGAATCAAGCAAATAAAAAGGTAATAAGTGACTTATAGCAGTGGAATTCTTGACATTCAATGGGAATCACAATTAAACCAGTGAAATTCAGCCACCATATTAATTAATTATCTGGCACTTATTGTCAGTTGCTCAATTTTCACGGGGTTTACTGATTTGGCTCAATTCTCACTGAGTAAAGTTTAGAGTGTAATGTTGACGTGGACTTGAAAAATGTTATACTAGGGACGACNTCAGTTGCTCAATTTTCACGGGGTTTACTGATTTGGCTCAATTCTCACTGAGTAAAGTTTAGAGTGTAATGTTGACGTGGACTTGAAAAATGTTATACTAGGGACGACCAAGGGGCACAGTGTGATTGTTATAAGCTGCACTAAGGNTTGACATTCAATGGGAATCACAATTAAACCAGTGAAATTCAGCCACCATATTAATTAATTATCTGGCACTTATTGTTAGTTGCTCAATTTTCACGGGGTTTACTGATTTGGCTCAATTCTCACTGAGTAAAGTTTAGAGTGTAATATTGACGTGGACTTGAAAAATGTTATACTAGGGACGACCAAGGGGCACAGTGTGATTGTTATAAGCTGCACTAAGGNATTGACGTGGACTTGAAAAATGTTATACTAGGGACGACCAAGGGGCACAGTGTGATTGTTATAAGCTGCACTAAGGTTTATTGCACTCAGGTTGGGAAGCTCAACGCTTTAAGCTTGGCAACTGAAATTTTTCGACACTAGGTAAGAGCTAGTGTCGCATGTCTACTAGTTTTTATCTATTTTCGACGTTAAAAAACAAAATAATTACAATAATCATTAATAAATATAAAATAACTACGTAACCATGTAAAATCTGACTCTTATTATTCACGCGTATTAAAATTTTAATAAATAAGTGGAACACTGCGCGTCTAGCGGCNTTATTATTCACGCGTATTAAAATTTTAATAAATAAGTGGAACACTGCGCGTCTAGCGGCGTAAATTTCCCTATGCCAAACTCTCCCACGAGAAAATTCTCTTTGTTCCTAACCTGAGTAGAATTAACCTTAGCTGCACTTATGGCAGTTCTTATACTGTGGTTTTGTGCCAATGTACGTCCCAGAACACCATAGACTAAAGACGAGGTAGACCGATCTCGCTGGCTGCGTACAACCAGTGCCCGGGTCCCAACATTGAGCTGCTTTTCTGCCATATCGTCTAGCGGAAACGGCATGGTTTATATTTTAGGTTAGAAAACTGATTTGGAAACAAATGCTTTGGCACTTTGGTATACTTCCTCAAAACAAATTTGTAATGCCGTTCGGTAAAAGTATTTTATTCATATAATAGTGTTTGTCACTTAAAAATTACGATATAAACAAACACGTTCATCATTGTTGATAATGTGACTTTGACAGTTGTGTTCCTTTGGGGTAAGTCAATGTTGGGTACATGCGCAGAAGACGAACTAACGATCTACCTCATCTTTAGTCTACGCAGAACACCGTAGCGTTTTCTTCCTACGCTCAGGTTACAGAACATTTAATAAAGAAGTGAAACAGCCCCTTACACGGCGAACGTCAGCCACACAGGCCAGCAAACTGGCGGTAATGGCCAGCAACACGGTGTAACGCCGTTCGTCAATCAACACACTGAAATGAGTGAAGAGATTGGGCGGCTCTTAAGAGCCCATATCACCCACCATAATGGCATTTTTTATTTATTTCTTCTTGATTAAAATTTAGGAGGATTTATTGTAAAAAGCGACAATAAGAGCTTAGCTATTTACTTTACCCACCACTACAGACGTAATAAATTAAGTACTGATGCACATTTGTGAAACAATTAACTTAAATAAAAATTTTATATATTATTTTATTTTCACCTTTTAGTGACAACCAGGTAACACCTATTATAATCAGGTTAAAAATTTGCACGTAAATATTAAATTTAATGCTTCNACCCACCATAATGGCATTTTTTATTTATTTCTTCTTGATTAAAATTTAGGAGGATTTATTGTAAAAAGCGACAATAGGAGCTTAGCTATTTACTTTACCCACCACTACAGACGTAATAAATTAAGTACTGGTGCACATTTGTGAAACAATTAACTTAAATAAAAATTTTATATATTATTTTATTTTCAACTTTTAGTGACAACCAGGTAACACCTATTATAATCAGGTTAAAAATTTGCACGTAAATATTAAATTTAATGCTTCNCCTTTTAGTGACAACCAGGTAACACCTATTATAATCAGGTTAAAAATTTGCACGTAAATATTAAATTTAATGCTTCTACAGTAAAACATTTTCAGTAATGTCCCTCATTCTTCTGCTATGACACTAAAGCGAATAATTTCTGTATAAGGGGCGACGCAACCTTTAAACAGCGAGGTCTTGAGAGCCTATGATGGTGATTGAGGTGAGTATGAAGCAGTAAATGAATGAAAGGTAAAAAGGGGGGGGGGGGATATTCAGAGAAAACCCGCCGTCCAGCGGCATCGTCCAGCACAATTCCCACATGCGAAAATCCGGGAGTGACCTGGCCGGGGTTTGATCTACTTGAACTTGAAACCTTGGTGGGAGGCGAGCAGGCTAACCGCTCAGCCACTGCGGCCCCAATGTCAAAAACAAATCTGCAAGGAAAGGTCAAGGGTAAAACTCGCTGCTCTCTCGCGCAGCACCCAATAAACAAATGGCCGATGCCTAGAGACGTGTCATTTCGCTTTACAAAACAGCATGAGGCTAGATTTCAGCGTATTCAGTTGACTCGAGCAGAGTTCACTTGCTCACTGGCTTCTGCCACAATCAGAGCTCTTAATGCTGCTCGGCTACCACACACGAAATTAAGCTACCCGAGTGCTGATTGTATATTAGTGGCTCTGACTTCTCCAGCGCGTGTCTGATGAGCGGATGTCAAACAATAATTGCAAAACTAATTTTTCAACGGAACCCGACTTGTTGCATAATTATAACGCAAAATGTTAGGCTGTATCCATTTAACGAACGTAATGAAAACAGGAAATAAATAAACATATGTATTTATATGCTTATAGACACANATAAATAAACATATGTATTTATATGCTTATAGACACATATATACGTCCCGCAAAAGACAACATCCAGTCGAAAAACCACACTACTCAAGAATTTACGGGACTGTGGATATCTATACCGTTGCCAAATTATTCCGCAAAATGACAGGGTACCCACTGACTCCGCCCGACAAGCAAAGTCAAATTAAATTTCCTACTGAAGTGAGATTAATTTTTTAAAGCGCTGCCACAACTCTCGTGAATCTTTATTATATAATTTCTTGCACTGGGATGGCTATAGGTTTGTCCAGAGCCGGTACGGAACTGACAAGCGAGTGGAAGCTCTAAAGAATTTAGGTGTTTTTGACGGAGGTTTATTCACTTGTTGATTGGTGGTGTGCTGCAGTTGAAAGTGTATTTTTTGTCTGATAGGGTCTGCCATGTTGTGTACTGCTTCCTATTTGTTCGGTTAGCATATCCGGCAAATTATATGATAGATACGGAATGGCATACGACTTAACGCCACTTCCTAATAGCACTGGGTAAATTTATCGGAGTTTGCGGGTGGAGTCGGGAACACACAAAGTAGTCCAATTTCTGTACACAATATAAAATTTTCGTGAATTTACGGTAGAAAAAGTGCCAGTAAAAATTATTCATAAGTATTCGCAAAGCGTATATTTCGCGGAGATTTTGCGTGAATTAACGGAGTGCATTATGTAAATACCCCAGTTCTATTTTTTTTACTGCATTCATGTTTATATGGAACGGCATTGCAAAATAGCTTTATTCTCGTTACGTGGATACTGCCCTTGTAAAAATATAGACTAAAGTTATTTCGCTTCAGAGTGGTAATTGAACAGAACAAGGATTGTATAAAAGCTGAATAGCATAACAATTCACCCATCGGTGGTACACATTGCTTGTCGTGAAAAACTATTTTTCACATTTGAGTTATCTATAAATATTTCAGTTTACAATATGACTGAAGATGTTGAAGTGTTACCGACTGGTACAGCTGATAAGAGCTTACTACTTATGATAGTTGAAGATCTAGTTTGACGAGTGACGTCTTTTGGAATAGAAACCACTTTGCGAGCGCCTCCCAGTCGGCACATGTCACGAGGCAGGTGGCGGATCGCAGTTACACATGTCCAGTGGCTTAGGCCTTCCCTACCACCCCCCCTCCCAACCCTACGCCTCTAGCAAGCCGGGAGATCTGTTGATCGCAGAGGTTTCACGAGATAGAAAATAATCATGCACAGTTCGCCGAGATTCAGAAAAACACGCACCGCGGAAGAAATAGCTGACGAGCTGGATAATGGTGCCGAGAAAACCCCTCTCCCCCCTTAGCTAACCACAGGACAAGGTGGAAACGTACCGANAGATTCAGAAAAACACGCACCGCGGAAGAAATAGCTGACGAGCTGGATAATGGTGCCGAGAAAACCCCTCTCCCCCCTTAGCTAACCACAGGACAAGGTGGAAACGTACCGAGAAGAAATAGCTGACGAGAGCAAGCTAGGAGCAAAGTGCTAACCCCCCCCCCCCGCCACCAACCTTCAGGAACCAGGGC